>VIAB01000745.1:163776-177751 GCA_009801035.1 Oophaga pumilio
GCACTTGCCCGGGTGTGCCGGGTGCTGACGCCGGCCCTGCTGAAGGCGGTAGAGGAAGCATTGAAAGCCATATCTGTATTTGTCCGGAGTCATCATGTTCGGGTCTACTCTGACAATATGACCACAGTGGCTTACCCGTGTCACCAGGGGGGGCACGAAGTACGTCAAATTGAAATCGGTCGCTGCTAGAATTTTTTCCTGGGCAGAGAAACATCATCTGTCTATTACAGCGGTCCATCTTAAGGAGTCTACCAATGTTCAGGCAGACTTCCTCAGAAGGGATGTCCATTCGGGGGGAGTGGTGCCTCGACCAGGCAACATTTCTATCCTTAGTGACAAGGTGGGGAATTCCGGATGTGGATCTACTCGCCAACGGCCAGGACGCAAAGGTGAAGACATTCTTCTCCCTGAATACCGCAGACAGGGCATTAGGCATAGACACCTTCTCTCACCCTTGGAGGTTCAACCTGGCTTATGCCTTCTCACCGATCCCGATCCTTGCAAGGACATTACAGAAGGTACGGTCTGATCAGGTCACCACAATTCTAATCGCTCTAATGTTGCCGGGAAGAAGTTGGTATAGCGCTCTGATGAACATGGGCCAGGAGGGTCCACTACCGCTATCCCAGAAAGACCTCCTCCACCAAGGTCCCCTGTTGCATCCGGACCTTCACAAATTGAACCTTGCGGCCTGGCTACTGAGGCCAGAATCCTGAGAGCAAATGGACTTTCGGATGAAGTAATTCAAACACTCCAAAAGAGCAGGAAGCCAGTGACCAATGCCATTTATGGCAAGGTTTGGAAGAAATTCTCATCCTGGTGTTCTCTGAACATTGCTGATCTCTTCCATCCTAACCTTGCTCAAATTTTGGACTTCCTTCAAAAATGGCTTGTCTTACACCTAGTACCTTGAAGGTGCAGGTGTCAACTCTTTGTTCACCATAACTTAGCTAGTAATCGCTGGATAAAGCGTTTCATGGCCTCAGCATCTAGAATCCGACCCAGATTTCATAGCTGTATTCTCCCTTGGGATTTGAATCTAGTGCTTAATAGCTTAACCAGAGACCCATTTGAACCTTTGTCATCTATCAGTTCAAGAAATCTTACCCTTAAGACTGTCTATTTGGTAGCAATTACTTCCTCTAGGTGTGTAGGAAAGCTGCAGGCCCTATCAATGCAAGAGCCTTACTTATCAGTTACTACAGATAGCATCGTCCTTCGTTTAGATCCCTCCTTTATGCCTAAAGTAGTCTCGGATTTTCACAGAGGTCAGGATACTGTTACCCTCATTCTGCCCAAATCCTTCCATTACAAAAGAAGAGGCCTTTCACACCCTCGATGTTCGTAGGGTGGTTCTCTGCTACCTCCAACAAACCGAAGGTTGGAGAATTGACCGAAACTTATTCATTCAGCCCTCAGGATGGAATAAGGGCAAGAAGGCAACTAAGAATACAATCGCCAATTGGGTCAAGCAAGCTATCTTTTTTGCATACTCGTCACAGAATTTATGTCCTCCTGCATCACTGAAGGCTCATTCTACACGTTCAGTGTCAGCATCGCAGGCAGAGTGAGGGGACGCATCTACTGAGCAGATATGCAGAGCCGCCACCTCATCTTCTGTCCGTATGTTTACCCGACACTATAGACTAGATGTTAATGGGGCTTAAAGATTCGTTAGACTAGTTCCGCAGGCTTTTGTCCCTCCCTAAGAAATTAGTTTTGTATTACTCCGATGCTGCTGTCATTGAAGGTGACTGGAGAAAACAGAATGTCTTACCGGTAATTCGGTTTCTAGGAACCGTCCACTACAGCACTAATTTATTCTTATTGGATGATTCCTGCACTTTGGTGGTAACTGTCCATGCTGGTGTCTCCGGGAAAACATTGGTGGTTGCAGGAAGGTGTATTTAACCTCTGTCTCCTGTCCCCCATTAGGGCAGAGAGACATCCTCCGATGCTGCTGTCGTGGAAGGTTCCTAGAAACCAAATTACCTTTAAGACTAATTCTATTTTTCTTCGGATGGAAAAATAAAAAGCTAAAATAATTTGGTTGCATAAATATGCACTCCCTAAAATTAATACTTCTTTATAGTCTCCTTTGAATTTATCACAGCAGTCAAACATTTTGAGGAGTCCATCTGCATGGTGCATGTAGAATTGGCATCTTTGCCCACTCTTCTTTAGAGTAGTGCTCTGTCAAATTGAGGACATTACCTGTGTACAGCTCCCTTTTCAGGTCAACTCAAAGATTTTTAATTGGATTCAGGCCTGGGCTCTGGCTGGTATCCTTCCAAAACTTCTTCTGGCGAAGCTATTCTTCTGTTGAATTTCACCTTTCAGTATGACAACAATCCGAATCATACCTCCAATTCATCTTCAGGATTTTGGCAGAGGCTTGAAGGTTTTGTTGCAAAATTGACTCAATTTGAACTGGTCATAATTCCCTCCATATTGACTAACTAAAGACTCAGCTCCAGCTGCTGAAAAACAGACGCAAAGCATAAAGCTTCACTGTAGGTTTATCGTTTGATTGATGATGTGCAGTGTTGGCTTTGCGTCAAGCATGCCTTTTGGAATTGTGGCAAAAAGTTCTCATCAAACCATGGCACATTTTCCCACATGCCTCTGGCAGACTTGATGTATGTTATGGCAAAACATAGCTGGGCTTGGATGTTCTTTTGTATTTTAATAATTTTTTATTGGGTATTATTATATGGGGAAGGGAAAGGGGGAAGAGAAAATTATAAACATGGTAAACCTAGTAAGGGAAATAGCAGAACAACCAAAGTGAGACAGGCTCACTATAATGTAGCAACATTGTGATGAAGGAACAGCCACCATCTTGGATTGGCCTGTACCAGCCTCCATTTTGTCTGAATTCACAGGCAGCTGGCTGCACCTGGCCCCATGGCCTGTGGGCATATTCAATACAACAGGGTTTAGTGTCCGCTGTGAATAACCAGGTCCTTTTAGAAAAATATTTAGACTTGAGAGTCCTCAGTGGTTGATACCTTTTAATGGCTAACTGAAAAGATGGTAACAAATTGCAAGCTTTCGAGACTACTCAGGTCTCTTCATCAGGCAAAGACTAATACAACATCTGAACAATCGCATATTTATACACAAGAGGACACCGGAATAATGCAATAGGCAAGACAAGTGACGTGAAGCAGAACTGTCATTATGGCAGAGGGATGAACATAAATATTGGAACAGTTCATAGATAAGGAGTGAAAGTTTTATTACCCTCTGATTGGAGTCTGCTATTGTGTTTTGATGCCCCTAGAAGGTCAGAGAAGCAGATTCCTTAATTGATGTACACAGACATGAATCCGTGTGATATATTCATTCCAGCACTGAGTGTCAAAGGTCATCATAAGTTTATATTCCCAAACCTTTCTATCTTTCTCAGATTTGAAGTTAGATTTTAATACAAGTAATTCCATATCCATCATGCTATGACCGGGCATACAAAAGTGTTTTGCCACAGGTGTCCTTTTAGTATGCTAAATAGGTCAGGCCAAAAACAAGACTTCAAAGGTCAGCATGGGGCCTGGAGATGCCTGAGGGCCTCAATTAGATTATATCTGCCAGCTAGACACAGAAAACACATCCATTGTATATTCCAGACCCGACGGCTCCGTTCTAGGATTATGAATAATGAGCACATCTTTCTAGGTACAGACTCATAAAAAATATCTGCGTGATCCTGCTGACCTCGGGCAAATGACAGTGCAACTCCCGAGTTGGTGATGGCTCGGGGGCCTGAGATAGAGATTGGACCTCCACAGAGACCCAATCGGGCCAGGTTTGATCACGCGACAGACAAAACATACTGCATCCGCTGGTACCTCTCGTGTCCTGATCCGATCGTCCTGGAGAAAGTTAACCCCTTTGTTAGATATTGGGAATAAATTCTGCAGGGAGCTAAGGGTGGAGATTATCAGCCCACCCTCTGACACCGAGGGGAGGGACCTAGCAGGTTTAAGAACTGTGAGCGGACGGCAGACTCCATTTATTCTCACAGAAGCCAAGACGATGAAGATCTAAGAAGGAACAAGGGACAGATCTGCTAAGGGAGCAGCGGCACACGTTTTAGGGGACTGTCCAGCAACTAAAATTCTCACCTGTGGATCGCAGAGCTCCCTGCCTCCACATGCCCCCACAACCTGGTAATATTGACCTCTAGCTAATACCTCTAAACCTTTTACCATTATTGATGTATTTTACTCTGACTGCAAATCTAATGTAATTCCGTTGTATAGCTTACTGTATATTTCTGTAATTATCTAGTGCTCCCTTAAGGCAATTAAACCATAAAATTAATTTTGGGCTGATGCTTTTACTCTGATCACGAATCTTAGAATACCCAGTGGGTAACAGGACACCCTCCCCGGCAGCCATTCGCTCTAGGTGCAGTTCCCTTACTGACCTGAGAGACAAAGGGGGCGCCGGAGAGCTGTGCCTGTGTAGTACGTCACATTGGTGACGGGGAAGGACGGGGGTTGTCCTTCACAAACATTAATTAGGATATTCACCAAAAGTAATTATTAAACCTACTCAAAAAAGTGAATAAAGAACCTCATCCACAACTACCACAAAAGACTTCAAGCTGTTATTGATGTTAGAGGGGGCAATACACAGGATTAAGAAATGGGGTATGTGAACTTTTGATCAGGGTCATTTGGATGTTTTGGGTTGTCATTATGATTTAAAAAGAGAAGACAAGTAGTTTGACAATAAATGGCTTCACCCAACCACTAACCATGAGTGGAGAAAAAGTTTTGGTGTCATTATTCATATTCTCTGAAAAAAGGTAAAGAAAGGAATAATTCTGCCTGGGTATGTAAACTTTTGAGCACAACTGTATATGATTATCTAATACACCACATCAGGGTGTCACTTTATTATAATGTCAAAGTGAGATCTATTGAAGTCTAATACACCATTGGGGCATCTTAGTCTGTGAATTTCATCATGAGGACACACTGATATTGTAATATGCTAACAGGGTGTTTTTGGACATCAGTTAAGTTATTTATTAATACATCTGAAATACATATGAATTCTCTTACATCGTTGGGGTGTCACAATCCTATTAACCTCATTATTAGGACACATGATTTTTAATACGCCATTGGGGTGTCTCTGGACTATACATATCACAGTTAAGGCACAATTTGATAATTCTGATATACAATAGAAGTATGGACTATACCAAGCCCTGTGCTTAATGAGTAAGAGTAATTTTGAGTCATACGGATTAATAATGAGTGTGGTACAGTCATGTCCTATTACATATTTTGACTAGTGTCTCTTTTGGTGGACCAGAGTCCAACCCCCCAAAATTTTGGGGACACAGTTGAGACGTTTTGATTTATTAGTTTTCACGGAGTCCAAAATCTTAATCAGAAATTAGTGGATCTTAGTGGTGTTCATAACGTAACCAATCACACACGAAAGATCCAATATACACCCCCTAGTGTGTGTATGGTTATTAATTCTAATAATTACACAATTTTTAAGTTTAATTTTTAATTTCCGTCCCTCCGCCTTCCTCCCCCCCTTCTTTTGTCTATCCTACCTCGGTGGTGACCACCTATGTAAATCGTCCTATGAGATCTATTTCCATTGAATTTTTTACCAGCAGAAATATGTGGATTAAAAGGAAGCCTAAGAAGAATGTTTTTCTTTGTAAGAAAATCTTGTCTTGCCATCCTATCCCACAGGCCAGGCATATGAAGAATATGGAAGATTGTTGTTGTATGCCGTACACAGCACTTTAATGTTGCTGTAGGTTTTTTTGCAGCCTCCAATTTTCTTATCTTTTTGTTTGTATAGTTCTAGGTAATGTCACTGTTGTGCCAAACTTTTTTTTTTTAAATTCATTTTATTGAAGATTATACAATATAACGAGGTTACATCGGAGAACAAAAGAACAAACTGTATTTCTCATTTCTCATTAATACTTTATAGCAAAGTTAACCTTGCTCTCAACACTCCATATCATTTAATCATAATAGTAATAATAATCATGAGAGAATGTCCATCATTGCCTGGGTGCTAATATGAATCAAGGGGGAATCAAACCACGGCTTTCATACCTTATCAAATTTTTGAAGAGGTCTATTTTTTTTATACCACTCTCTTATAGGAAGCTGCAATATTTACCATATTGACCCAGTGTGAAATTTGCGGGGGTCTTCTATCTAACCATCTCATGGTGACAGGCCAAAAACAATGTTTCCCTAAGAAGAGTTCAAATGTAGTGAGGCCAGGACTCTTCATCAAGGATTCTCAATAAGCACACCTTAGGGCAGAGTGGTTCAGGAGATTGTATGGTCTTTATGATGATGATAGCTATGACTTCTTTCCAAAAGTCTGCAATAGGAAGGTAATACCACATCGGGTGTATAAAATCTGCTACCTCTTTCCCACAGCTATGGCAATCTGCAGTGTTAAAGCTATCCATTTTATATAACCTGCTAGGTGTCAGGGTAGCATTGATGGATTAGCTTATTAATTGCTGGTCAAACATATTGCGGGGAGGTCAAGGCCTCTCAAACCTCCTCTGGTAAGAGAGGGTATTACTGCCCTCCATTTGGCTTCAACAAACAATGTTGATGAGGAGCATCTCCTGCTTAGTAACTGGGTATATACAAAGGAGATCAACCCCCTTGGGTCCCTGGCTTCTTACAATCAAATAAAGGGGTATGAGAGCATTTCCAATATTTGAGAACTGGGCATTTACAACATGCCTTAATTGCTGATGCCTAACAAAATCATGTCTGCAGGTCTTTCTTAGAACTGTTGACATTGATCAAAGGAAACAAGAACACCCTGGATATATACCTATGCCAGTATCTTGACCCTCAAGTCCCACCGAAACTGAGCATTTTGGGAATGTAGCAGTTCAGGAAAAGTACTGTTATTGTGAAAAATCTTTTTAGTAGCTCTAAACACTTGAACTGCAAGTCTGTGAATCGACAAGGAGTGTGAGTATTTCTCTGGTGACTCTAAAGGCCCCGTCACACATAACGAGATCGTTGGTACGTCACGGGTTTTGTGACGCAATAACGATTTCGCTAGTGATCTCGTTACGTCTGACAGGTAGCAACGATCAGGCCCCTGCTGTGAGATCGCTGATCGTTACAAAGCTTCCTGGACCATTCCTGGGTCGTTGCGCTCCCGCTGGGCAGTGTGCATCGCTGTATTTGACACCTAACCAACGACCTCGTTAGCGATTCCGAACTGAAACACGTAGGCGTGCATAAATTGGACTTTTCTGCGCCCCTCGTCCCCGATTGGTGGTCTCTACAGCGTTCTCATTTCCCGCCGTGCATCAAGAAAGCAACAGAATAGCGATTCCATCCTTTTTCTGACCTCGTGCTGGATTGCAGATCTTAGCAGAATTCTCCGGGTTGTGTGGAGTCACAGCCGAAGAACACTACAATCCACAAACCAGAACGCTTGTCAGGAACAAAGCCCAGATGAATGGATACAGAGTCACAGCCGAAGAACGCTGCTATGATCCGAAACCAGAACGCAAACAGGAACAAAGGGACGGAACTGCTGCAACGTGGTTTTATTTTAAACCTGCCGCCCAATCAGAACGCAGTAGCGTCCACCAATCAGAGATGATTGGTCACACAGTACAGCCCCTATCAAGGTGTGTATTGTTGAAATAGCTGCTGTGTGAAAGCGTCCCAACGACCAACGAGATCGTTAGTTAGATCGCTGGGGCGGCCGAAATCGTTGGGAAGTTCTGCATGTTTGACTGCTCCCCAACGATCACGATACGGCTCTCCAGCGATCTCAAAATCGCGACATAATAACGATCTCGTTATGTGTGACGGGGCCTTAAGACGCACCATAGACTGATGACTCAAACAGTGCGTAAGGTGGTGTTGAGGATTAGGCAAATGATTATTTGTTATTCACTGTTGTAGCTAGGGAAGTCAAACAGCTAAGTAGTATAAAAAAAAAGTCTGGGAGTGTGTTATGTTTCAGTAGCTGAGGAGAAATAGCAAAAATAGCCAAAGTAGCAATACACCAGAGAGGCTGGAAACTACTGGGTTGCAGAACCCTAAACTAACCACAACACTAGAAGTAGCCGTGGAGCGTACCTACGGTGATCCTAGATGCCTCGTCACAACCGGAGAGATAGCTTTCATCTTTCTGTCTTTAGGTGTAGCTATCTGCCCCGTAGCAGAACCCCCAAAGAAATAGGAAGCCCCCAAACGTAATGGCGGTTAGACAAGAAGAAAATACAAACTCAGACAGAAAATAGAATCAGAAAACGCTGGCGCCCAATACTGTCTAGATAAAAAAGTATAGGAAAGAATTCTGACTGCAACCCAAAAAACCCTGACAAAAATACCAACACTTCTGATTAACAAAAAAACCTGAGATCACACGATCTCAACCACCTAAATCAGATCTCTGGTGTAACACACAGCAATTCAGCAAATAAAAAGTGACACAGGAACAGAGCAAAAGTGCAAACACAAACTGAGCACAAAAGCAGCGCCAGGCCCCAAAAGGGGACCAGGCTGAAGTCCACTGCTAGGCAGCAAACCAGCAAGGAAAATCCAACCAGAGGAAAAAAAAACACAGCAAGTCACTTATCTGAATGGAAGCAGGAATGCAAGCTGAGCTCCAACCAAGACCTGGAAGAACAATTGATTACCGGCAAGGCTGATGGGAGTTCAGGTCACTTATATCAGACCATTCGGACCCAGCTGAAAGCCATTCAGCAATTGGTTCATTACCCTCAGCAACCACCGGAGGGAGCCCCAGCTCCGAAGTCGCCTCCAACGTGTTCACAACAGGAGTGCTGCACCTGCCTCATCTTGGCATCTCTGAAGATGAATTTGAGTTGATCAAGTCAAAAACCTTTTGTGGGACTATGGAGGCTCAATGTTCCAGAACATATAGGAATTTAGGGAGAACTGTCATTTTCATGACTGATTTTCCCATCTACCGACAGAGAAAGGGCAACCCATATTCTAAATTTCTTTCGCAGGTATGCCAAAAGAGGGGATATATTTTAATCACGGGATTGAATATGATTTCTTGCAATGTGTATACCTAGATATTTAACCCCTTAATGACCACCAATACAACTTAAAACTGACCTGCGATATAGGAGAATGGCATCCTCCGGGTGACAATCCAGCAGCTATCAGCTGTGTATTAGAGCTGACAACTTGCTGCATCAGCCATGATCAGAATTGGCACCGACCATGACCGTCTAACCACTTAAATACTGCTGTAAATAGTGACAACAGCATCTAGATGGTTGAGTGTGAGGGCTCTCTTTAACCCCATCCGCATCCTGAGATTTTGATTGTCTGGTACTGATGTTTGTGATGGCAATTCATGACCAAATAGCCTTAACCCCTTTACCGCCGAGGTTGTTTTGAATGTAAATGACCAGGCCAATTTTTTACAATTCTGACCACTGTCCCTTTGAGGTAATAACTCTGGAACGCTTCAATGGATCCTGGTGATTGACATTGTTTTTTCGTGACATATTGTACTTCATGATGGTGGTAAAATTTCTTTCATATGACTTGTGTTTGTGAAAAAAATGGAAATTTGGCAAAAAATGTTGACATTTTCGCAATTTTCCAACTTTGAATTTTTATGCTTTAAATCACAGAGATATGTCACACAAAATACTTATTAAGTAACATTTCCCACATGTCTACTTTACATCAGCACAATTTTGGAACCAAATTTTTTTTTGTTAGGAAGTTATAAGGGTTAAAACTTAAACAGCGATTTCTCATTTTTACAACACCATTTTTTTTTTTTTTTTAGGGACCACATCACATTTGAAGTCACTTTGAGGGATCTGTGTGATATAAAATACCCAAAAGTGACACCATTCTATAATACTGCACCCCTCAAGGTGCACCCCTCAAGGTGCTCGAAACCACATTCAAGTAGTTTATTAACCCTCCAGGTGCTTCACAAGAATTTTGGAATGTTTAAAAAAAATGAACATTTAACTTTTTCTCACAAAAAATTTACTTCAGATCCAAATTTTTTTATTTTACCAAGGGTAACAGGAGAAATTGGACCCCAAAAGTTGTGAAATTTGTCCAGAGTATGCTGATACTCCATATGTTGGGGTAAACCACTGTTTGGGCGCATGGCTCGGAAGGGAAACTTTTTCAGTGCAAAATTGGCTGGAATTGAGATCGGACGATGTGCCTGATGTGCCTAAACAGTGGAAACCCCCCACAAGTGACACCATTTTGGAAACTAGACCCCCCAAGGAACTTATCTAGATCAATTTAAACCCTCAAGTGCTTAACAGACGTTTATAACGTAGTCGTAAAAAAAAAAATCATATTTTTTCCACCAAAATGAACTTTTTGCTCCCAATTTTTTATTTTCCCAAAGGCAACAGGAGAAATTGGACCCCAAAAATTTTTCTGCAGTTTCTCTTGAGTATGCCTATACCTCATATATAGTGGTATACTACTTTTGAGGCACAGTGCAAAGCTCAGAAGGCAAGAGGCGCCATATTGGAGTTCAGATTTTGCTGGAATGGTTTGGGGGTGCCATGTCACACTGGCAGAGCCCCTGAAGTGCCAGACCTACAGGGGTTGGACAAAATAATGGAAACACCTGGAAACATCAACAAAAGTTAGTTTAATATGGTGTAGGTCCACCTTTTGCGGCGATTACAGCCTCAATCCTCCGAGGTATGGATTCATACAAGGTGTGAATTGTGAATTTTAGCCCATTCTTCAGTTAAAACACCCTCCAGTTCTTTGAGCGACGATGGCGGCGGATATCGACGTGTAACTTGAATTTCAAAAATCGACCATAAAAGCTCAATAATGTTGAGGTCTGCGGATTGTGGGGGCCAGATGAGATGCTCAACTTCATTAGAATGTTCCTCGTGCCATGCTTTAACGATTCTAGCTGTATGAATTGGTGCATTAGCATCCTGAAAGATGGCGTTCCCCTCCGGGAACAGTGCTTGAACCATAGGATGCACTTGGTTGCTCAAAATGCCTAAATAATCGCGGCTGTTAATTCTTCCATGAAGGGATCTCCACGAAATAGCACCCCAGATCATCACAGAAACTCCGCCATGTTTTACGGTTGGGAGAAGGCAGTCTGGATGGAATGCTTCTTTCGGCTGTCTCCTAACGTACACGCGGCTGGAGGTCGGAAATAGGGTAAACGATGATTCGTCTGAGAATATCACATGTTTCCACGGCTCGAGGGACCAATTCTGGTGGTTTCTTCACCACTCTAAACGCTTGGAAACATTTTTCATCGAGAGCAGCAGTTTTCGAATTGCAGCTCTTCCGTGGAATCCAGATTTGTTCAGCTCCCGACGAACAGTTTTCGTGGAAACTGGGTTCTGTAGGTGTTCATTGAGCTCAGCAGTGATTTTCGGAGCCGTGATCTTGCTATCCTCTCTCACAATTCGCTTTAGAGTCCGACGTCTCTCTGTCAACTTCGACTTTCGGCCGGACCTGTGCTTTGCTGCGGACGTTTTTCCTTCTCTTTCAAACGCAGTCATTACTTTGGAGACAGTACCTCTTGACACGCCAAGCATTCGGGCACTTTCGGTTACACTAGCGCCTGCCATACCAGCACCAACAATTTGGCCTCTTTGAAAATCCGAGGTCTGCCATTGGTATCAGGTTCTCATCAATGTTCTTACAATTATGCAAAACAAACAGTTAATTTACATACACATCACATAACACAAATAATCAACTACAAAACATTACCATATGTCACGGTTTGCATGTTTATAACATGTTCGAAGATTGTGATGCCAAAACGTTAGGTGTTTCCATTATTTTGTCCAACCCCTGTATATGTGAACTCATTTTACAAACTACACTCCCCAATGAATTCATCTAGGGGTGCAGTGATCATATTAACACCATACGTGCCTCACAGAATTTTATACCACTGACCGGTGAAGAAAGAATAAATTACACTTTTACCGCTAAAATGTTGTTTTAGCCCCAAGTTTTTATTTTTTTCTAAGGGCTAATAGGAATTTTTTTTTTTTTTTTACAACAAACTGAGGTCCTTTTTTTCCTGAGTGTGCCAATACCCTACATGTAATCGAGTAATATTTTTCGGGCACAGTGCAAACCTCAAAAGGCAAGGAGCTCCAGATTTTATTGTTATGGTTTGCAGGTGCCATGACCCATTGGGAGAGCCCATGAGGTAACAGTACAGCAGAAGTCCCCATAAGTTGACCCCATTTTATGAACTACACCTCTCAATGAATTCATCTGGGCGTGCAGTGATCATATTGACACCATAGGTGTATCACAGAATCTTATATTATTGGGCAGCGAAGACTAAATAACTACATTTTTACCACCAAAATTGTTTTAGCCAATGATTTTACATTTTCACACAAGAAGTGGGTAAAAATGGCACCAAAATTTGTCCCACAATTTCTACTGAACGTGGCAATACCCCATATGTGACTGTACAGTACTACTTAGCCATACGAAGAGACTTGGGAGGAATGGAGCGCTGTTTGCCTATTCAAGTGAATGGGTCTGTGAACATGTCAGTGTGTTTCCACTGATCGTGTATCCGTAGGCTAAACACTACTAGCATGTCCGTTTTGTAATGTCAGCACGGGCCACAAAACCTCCCGCACTTGTGCATATGCATAACTCACATGGATGACATCTGTGTGACACGCATCGGGGAAGAGTACTGAACTTGACTCTCATCATTCTCCTCTGCTCTGCTGGTGATCGGTGTGAGCAAGGGAGAATGATGAGTTACATTTAAGTGCTAAGAGACAGCAGGTGGCTGCTGATGGGACTATTACTCCCATCAGCCTACCCCTGCTGCTAATAACAGTGACAGCGGGAGTAGCTGATGGGGGGTATTCATCAGCCGCCGCCTGCGCTATAAATAAGTAAATGAAAAAAATGGCGTGGGTTCCTCAGCATTTTCTATAACAAGCCAGGCAAAACTCACAGCTGTCATCTTCAGCAAGGCTGGTTATCAAGAATAGAGGGGTCCCCACTAGTGATGAGCGAGTATGCTCGTTGCTCGGGTGGTCTCCGATTTATTTGGAAGTGCTCGAAGATTTAGTTTCTGTTGCCGCAGCTGAATAATATGCGGCTATTTGATAGCCTGAAATCATGTGGGTATTGCCTGTTTGGGAATTCCCACATGTATTCAGGCTGTCAATAGCCGCAAATCATGCAGCTTCAACAACAGAAATCTCTGAGCACTTCCAAATACTTGAAGACCACTCGAGCAACGAGTATACTTGCTCATCACTAGTCCCCACACTGTTTTTTTTAAATTATTTAAAAAAACGCCGTGGGGTCCCCCCCATCTTTGACAACCGACCTTGCTAAAGCTCAAAGCTGGGGGCTGGTATTCTCATGCTGGTAAGGGGCCATGGATATTGAGCCTAAAAATAGCAGCTCGCAGCTGCCCAGAAAAGGCACATCTATTAGATGCGCCAATTCTGGTGCTTTGCCCAGCTCTCCCCACTTTCCCTGTAGCATAGCAAGTGGGGTTCATATTTATGGGGTTGATGTCTACTTTGTATTGTCAGGTGACATCAATCCCACGGTTTAGTAATGGAGAAGTATATATAAAACACCTATCCATTGCTAATCCTTTAGTTATATGGTAAATAAGGAAACAGCCAGAATAAAGTCTTTTATTAGAAATAAAAACAGTTTTACTTTTTTATTTAAAAATAACTAACAGTTTAACAGTTATACTCACCAAATGCCTATTCCACAGAATCATTCGTTCTCCTGTAATAAAAGTAAAATATAAAAACAATGTACCATACCTGTCTGTCGTTCTGTCCCACGCCGTAATCCATGTCTGGGGGATCATTTTCAACCTGGATGGTGCTAAGATGCGACCGTCCAGACTGAGAACCACTGGTTAATGAGCTGCTGGGAACGCAGCGTCAGTGACCGGGGGTGACGTC
>VIAB01000745.1:200595-213268 GCA_009801035.1 Oophaga pumilio
AATTATACTATTTCTATTCTCGTGACAGTTATTCCACTTTGGTGTAAGGCTCTCATTTCTTTAAGTGTGAACACTCCTTGTTGGGTGTCCATCTGTTGGATTGGTTGTAGTGGAAGAACTGTTGGTCCCTTTTATGCTATTTCTACTGTGGTGAAATTGATGCCACTTTGGTGTCCGCCAATAATTTTTGGAAAAGTGAACACTCCTGGTTGGGTCTCCTTCATGCATCACTCCGTCAGGCCTCCACTCGCTTGGACTTGACTACTCATGTTACTATCCTTAAATTTTTGTGATAATGGTAGTCTAGAAAACTGATATTTGTGCCGCCTGAGTGTGACTCAGCATGAAAGCAGGGAGAGAGTGTTGCATGTGGTATCAGGGCTCCCAGCAAAGGGGCCCTACACTGATCCCTCACCCACCTCGTCTTACTGTGACCTAATGCCTGGCTGAATGCAGCAATGCCATGCTAAAATCTGTACTGTGGGTCAATTGAGGCCACTTTCCTGGTGTCTGTCCCTCATTTGATGTGTTTTGGCAGCATTTGGGGCTGATATAACGTGTTGTGCATGTGTTTGTTTTTGCCTCCCATTGACGTGAAATAGATGGACAACGCTGGATCACATGTCCTGTGCCATCCACAGTGCCTCCACCTGTCTCATTATAGGGAATCTTCAGCCAGAGGGTTCCATCTGAATCGCATATTTCTGAGATTTACGTGGAAAACCCGGTGCAAGCGCAGAGCGCAGGATAAATGTGCGCCTTACTGCGATTTTTTTTTTTTTTTTTCTTTGGGGAGCCTTAATGAAAAAATTCACAGCAGGTGAAGAATTGGTTTAATTTATTTTTACGCTGTTCCTTGTGTGATATAAGTGATTGGGTGTCTTTATTCTTCGGGTCGGTGCTATTAGAGATACCAGGTTTATATTGGTTTTTATGTTTTGCTGCTGTCATACTAAAAGACGCTTTTTATTGCGAAAACTAGTTTTTGCATCACATTTTGAGACCTATAATTTTTCCATATTTCGGCCAACAGGGTCATGTTATAGCTTGTTTTTTTGCGAGACGAGCTGACGTTTTTATTGGTTCCACTTTTGATCTTATGACATTTTTTGATCATTTTGGATTCTGAGTTTGGGAGACACAATAAACAAAAACCAGCAGTTCAGGAATTGCTTCTTTTTTTTTGTACCATTCCACGTGTGGTCAAATTGGCAAGGCAGCTTTTTGGGTCAGTACAATTACAGCAATACCCAAGTTATCATTTTTTTATGTTTTGGTGCTTTTGCACACTAAAAAAAACTATTTTATGGAAAAGATTATTTTTGCATCGCTTTACTCTGAGAGCTATAACTTTTTTTTTTTCTGCTGATGGTGCTGTATGACGGCTTGTTTTTTTGCAAGACAAGATGACGTTTTCAGCTGTACCTACACTGTCCTCATATACATTAGCACAGTATGTAATGAGATGTATCTAAATCCCCAGTCTTCTTTAAGAAAAAGAGGCTGTAAAGTTGTAACCTTTTATTGATTATAGATGTGACAGGAAAGGGTGAAACTATAAGATGCAATAACAAAAGCATTTCAGAATATATAACTGTACAATGCATAAAATAGACAGTCTGCAATACACAGTAACATGATGTAATGTACAAGCTGATTACCTATTTAATACAGCAAACGTACTGATAAACACAGGACCGTAACACATAGATAGTGGCTTACCAACTATGCTTAAAGCAGGCTGTTTACAAGGAGCATGCAGAAAAATGAGTGGTGTGTTTTCTCCTCAGAAGCATGCAGGAACAATGGCTGCTGTTCCCTTCACAGTGTCATTAGACCACAATGCAGCAGGAACAATCCCACAATGCCCTAGGAATTTCCCATAATACATTGCTAATTATGCAAATTGTCTCTTCAGAGAGGAAGAGAGCTAGAACTCTAGTGCCACCTATTGGAAGGTAGCAATCCTACAAGTCAATGTTGACCCTTTAACGAGCTTTGTTACATGACTTAGGATAAAAGCCAAACCAGAATCTCAATTTGCAGACACTGTGTTTCGGGGTACTGCCCCTCGTCATTGCAAAGCGGAGATCTGGTTTGGCTGTGAGAGGCGTCCGACCGTTATCCAAGAAGTATAGTTTTTCCTTGTGGAGATCGACATGCTAAGCATGCCGAGATGAGGAGACTTAAATGCTCCTCTGGGAAATATGCTAATTATGCAAATTGTCTCTTCAGAGAGGAAGAGAGCTAGAACTCTAGTGCCACCTATTGGAAGGTAGCAATGGTCAACATTGACTTGTAGGATTGCTACCTTCCAATAGGTGGCACTAGAGTTCTAGCTCTCTTCCTCTCTGAAGAGACAATTTGCATAATTAGTATATTTCCCAGAGGATCATTGCGGCTTTAAGTCTCCTCATCTCGGCATGCTTAGCATGTCGATCTCCGCAAGGAGAAACGATACTTCTTGGATAACCATAATACATTGCAAACTAAACTAGAATGTATACATTAAACTGCCAGCAGATGGTTCTGTTACCTTACAATATAAAATATAGGAAGAATTAATATACCCAGAAAATACAATGTAATAGCTGAGACAAAAAATAACTAATCCCTAGACCGCAACTATATTGCTGGACAGAACAGTACCATTTTTATTTACGCTAGTCTTTTTGATCGTGCACTTTTTGTTCGGTGGTATGATGATGAAGCATTGTCTTTTGCCTCCTGTTTTTCTTCTTTTTACGGTGTTCACTGAAGGGGTTAACTAGTGGGACAGTTTTATAGAGAGGATCGTTAAAAAAGTTTTTTTTTTTTGTGATGTGTTAAATGTTTTTACACTTTTTAATATATATTTTTTTTAACTTTTTTACATTGCCCCATCCTGGGACATCACTGTGTGGTGTTAGATCGCTGATCTGACACTCTGCTCTGACAGCGGCATCACATGGGTTCAATGCCCGCAATTGGTGCTAGTGCCGATCGTGGGCGTTGCTGCGGGGTGTCAGCTCTCGCACAGATCTGACACCCGCAAACGATTGCCGCAGCGCTCATTGTGAGGCTATGCGATCTTGCCGCTGTACATGTACTGCTGTTTGCGGGAACTCCGCTCCCGCAGAGCAGTACATGTACGTCGCTTGTCGGGAATGCATTAAAAATAAAACTTTTGTGCTTGTGTGCGTTTTCTGAGATAAGCCCCTCAGAGTTAATTAAAAAACTAAATAGGAGCTTTTAAACCTTTTAACATACTAAAAATATAAAAAATAAAACTTAGAAAAATTATGCTGACTTATAGTAAACATGTTTAGTTTTGTATATCTGGTTTAACACCTTCACGATCTTGATATTTTCAGTTTTCATTTTTTGCCTCTTCTTCCCAGAGCCATAACTTTTTTATTTTTCAGTCAATATGGCCATGCGAGGGCTAGTTTTTTGCATGACAGACTGTAATTTTGAATGACACCATTGGTTTTACCATATTGTGTACTGGAAAAAGGGAAAAAAATTCAAAATGCTTTGAAATTGCAAAAAAAGTGCGATTCCACAATTGTTTTTTTTTTTCTTTTAACCATGTTCACTAAATGCTAAAACTGTCCTGCCATTATGATTCACCAGGTTGAGTTCTCTGATACCAAACATGACCTGTAGCATCTCCGTTTTTCGGGATCTGGGGCAGAGTGAGGGCTTATTTTTTTGCGCGCTTAGCTGATGTTTTTATTCATAACAATTTGGGGTAGATACGATCTTTTGTTCGCCTGTTATTACATTTTATTGCAATGTTGTAGCACCCCCAAAAATTAAGCTAGTATTTTGATATTTTTTTTCTTGTTACGCCGTTTACCGATCAGATTAATTCTTTTTATATTTTGATAGATCGCACCTTTCTATATCCGGTGATACCAAATGTGTATGTAATTATTATTATTATTATTATTATTTTTTTAATGGGGCAGAAAAGGGGGGATTTGAACTTTTATGTAGTTTTTTAGATTTTTAAAAACTTATTTTCGACTTTTTACTTGCTTCAATAGTCTCCTAGATTGTCATGTGAACCCATTGCCGCCCCGTGATCATGTGACGGGTGCCTATGGACAGGATTACTGACACACTTTCAGTGCTGCCATGTTAAATGCCGCTGTCGGAGGTCGACAGCATCATTTAACATGTTAACAGCTACGGGTGGATTGCAATTCCACTCGTGGCTAAGGGCACATGTCATCTGATGAAATCTAAATTTGAAAATTGCTAATTCTTCTAAATTCTTATCAAATTTCAGATAGACATAAACGCAAAACATATTGGCCCAAATTCACCACTAACATGAACTACAATCTCAGAATCACTTGGATATGTAGAAACATTCCAAAGTTGCTATCACATACTATGACATGTCTGATTTGAAAAATCGGGATTGGTCATGTAGGTCAATGATGGTGTTGTCCCTAAGGGATTAACACTGCATTGACATACTTTTTTATATATGTAAAAATGGTGCAAAAATTATCCCTTTATGAGGGCAGATACACAAGATGTGTACACAAAAGAAGCCTTAGCTTGATGACCAGCAGCAGTTATCCTTTTTTTTGAGGCGTAGCAACAGGTTTGTTATTTGGAAAATGAAGAATTAAGATGTCATTCCAGCATTTGTTTTTTCTCCGCACTGGAGTGGCGCTTTAAATCTAAGCCCCCGGTCATATACTCACCCTCCGGCGTCTTCACAGTTTTTTCGGTGCCGCTCTGGTCCCGCGACGCCATTTTGTGATAGTAGAATTCTGACTGGCTAGAAGTCAGAAGCTACGTCACACGCTATCAATAAACAGAACAAGTCTCTCATAGACTTGTATTGAAAAATTACCTCCCCGAAGCTCCATGAAACACTGGAGCTGGGAGTAGGTCTCTCCAGAACGAAACAAATGAAGGTGGTGGCAGGGGACTTACATTTAAGCATCACTCAAGCAGTGCAATAAAAATAATGCTAGAGTGGTGCTTTTTAATGACTTTTTAAAAATGCATCCAAAAATTATCCATTTTTTTTTAAATATCTTGAGTCTTGTCATATATACTGTAATCGCTCCTGCCTTGGCTATTTATTGTAGCATTGGCACAAGTTTGGGGAGCGTAGGCACTGCTGGGAGTGGAAAAGAGTTTCCTGGTAAGACGTGGTCAGGCGGCATCTACTCTTTGAAAGTTTGCCAAGCAGGAAACACCACTTATCCTGTTAATACAACAATTTTGACTGTTTTGGAAGCCAGAAAATGTTGGTTAAATTAGCTTTGATTACAAGGGTGAAAATGGCTAATAGTCAGCCCTTTGCTTCATATTAATGATATGCCTGTTCAACGACAAACAAACATCCAGCCTGACTTGCTTGTCAGCAGGGCTGTGGAGTTGGTGTCCATTTGGTGGAGTTGGTATAAAATGGACCGACTCTGACTCCTAAAATATATAATACATTGGGTACAGTATCAGAATGCAGGATGTGCTGTAAATGTTTTTATAAGAATTTGGGAAAGTTATGAAATTTCCTATAAATGTCTTGTTCTGTTACTGATCTGAGGATCTTGGTTTTTAGTTGAGAGAAATCTGTGCTGCCCTTTATGTGCGTGTGTAAGGGGTGTTTGGAAGGGGGGGGCGCCAAGTCACCCTGCATCCCTTCCCGGTCCGTCCTCATCAAGCAGGTACGTTTTATGTGCAAAATGGTGTGTTGTGTGGTACTATTTTATTGTGTAGTAATATGCTAAACAATGTTATGATGTTTGTGTAATGTGTAAGTTATGTTTTTCCATCATGCATGACAGCACCACAAGAGAGGGGATCCGCCCTTCAAGGACAGGAAACCTTCAAGATAAATATGGCGGCTCCTCTCTCCGCATCAGTTGGTTTCCTGTCCTTGATGGGGAACCCTCAAGATGAAGACTCTTGGATAAAGAGGATGCCTGGGTCGGATGGGTTTGGCAGGCACTGGTCTGCTGCATCCGTCACCAGGTGCCAATAGTCGCCTCGGGGGCCATGTATTCCATGCCCCCCCTGAGCGAGGCATGGCCCCAGCCTGTGAGGCACTGCCCGGGTGAAGATGGGGTCTCGGAGGCAACAAAGGGTGCACCCTCCCTGATACCTATTCCCACGCACTATTAGGGTCCTCGGAGCTGGAGTGCTGGAGCTCCCTCTGACCAGGACCGCAGGTATGGTGGCAGCAGGGCAGGCTGGACGGATCTCGGCGGCAAGCCCTGCCGTGTGCGCAGGCAGGGGGGGTGTCCCCCCACGTAAACATCGGCGCACTCAGGCGCGGTGGCATTGCGACGGGTTACCAGCAACAAGCCGCCGGAAGTGCTTCAGGCACGCATCGGAAGTGAAAGCCGGGTGCGCGCATCAAATGTATCCACCTGGGGACACTGACAGCGCCTGGTGCGTGGGAAAGGGAGCGCGCACCGGAAGTAGTCGGGTGCGCTCCGGAAGGTCCAGAGATGCACCAGGGCCGGGTATAGAACGCTCATCGGAAGTGGTTACCGGCTGCGCGCGCGTTCCTTAGCCGGGGTACGCAAGGTGCACATACACCCGGTAAGGTAGGGGGGTGTGGACACCGAATTGTGAGCGCGGGCCAGGAGATAGCACGCATGCGTCGGGGCGCTAAGCGGCCAGCAGGTGCAGGATCAACCAGGTGAGCAATTAAGAAAAAAAAAGGGGGAAGCTGTTATTTAAGGCTGCCAGAAATACTACTGAACGTCACAAAGCCGTATCAGGTTGAAGGTGACTGCCCTCGTGGAGCTTGAAGATGGAGAGTTTATCACCAGAGCATTTACAGCCGCACCAGGAGGTGCAGGTGAGGCGGTCTCGCTCAAGTGAGAAGAGCCTGACGTGCTGCAGCAGCAGCGATAGCCGCTCTGGTAACGTGCGGACCGATCGTGGCAAGGAGGGGTCCATAATCTCGCTGGGAGACACTGAAAGGACCAGTCAGCCTCCAGAGCCGGTACCTGTCCTTTGAAGCGTCCGAGTGGTGAGTGAACTTCGAGAAAATCCAGCACACTAATGTCTGTTCTTTCTCTCTCTTGTCTCCAACTCTCCCCTCACATACATTGGTGGTGTGGAGTATAGGGGGTCCCTAAGAAAAGTAAATCTAAATCCAAGAATAAGGAATGCCCCTTATGCAAGAGTCCCTTAGGAGCGTCCTGGAACAAGAAATTGTCAGGACTGTATCGATAGGACACTAGAGGAATAGACACCCTCCTTTTCTGAGAACCTGAAATCCTTAATTTAGGCAGAGGTCTGTAAGACCGTGAAAGCGTTGCAAACAACAGACACAGATGGCAGATCTAGAGACAGATCCAGCCCCTCAGTGGTGTCCCAAGAGGACTCATCAGGAGCTCAGGAGGACTCCGATAGGTCCCATTATTCAGAGAGTAGCTCGGAGGAAGAGGATACATTTCCTGTGGAAGCTACAGATAGTCATAAAATCTGTCTGTTCTACCATGGGGTTGGTTGATGAAAAAGCAAAAAGAACAACCCAAGAACTTATGTTCGGTGGCTTACAAAAGAAAAAGCGGAGATCTTTCCCTATTAACGAACAGTTACAAGAACTCATTGGAAGGGAATGGGAAAAACCAGAAAAGAAGTCCCACATAGTCAATTCCCTGAAGAGAAAGTGCCCCTTTGATGAGGAGGCATCCTCGTCCTGGGATTGAGCTCCAAAGATTGATGTAGCGGTCTCAAAGGTCGCCAGGAAGTCCTCTCTGCCCTTTGAGGATCTAGGTTCTTTAAAAGAACCTCTGGACAGAAAGACAGACAGTTGTCTGAAAACGGCCTGGGAGGCCTCAGTGGGGGCACTAAGACCAGGCATCGCGGCCACTTATGTGGCTAGATTCCTAAAAGTGTGGGTAGATAACCTGGAGGATCAGCTAGAGCAGAGAGTCCCCAGGGAGGCTATCCTAGAGGCAATACCGGCCATAAAAGCAGCAGCAGTATTTCTAGCTGAGGCGTCAGCAGATTTGGCAAGGTTAGCAGCAAAATCGGCAGCATTGGCCAGTGTGGGGTGCCGTGCGGTGTGTCTCAAATGCTGGCCAGGGGACAGACAAGCAAAAATGAAACTTTGCTCTCTGCCATGCGAAGGAAATTTTTTGTTTGGACCAGCGTTAGACAAGGTGCTAGAGAAAGCCGGTGATAAGAAAAAGAATTTTCCGAGGCAGCCATTTCAGTCCTTTCGGCGTTCATTTCAAAAGGGCCAGAAGTTCAGAATGCTGCAGTACAGGGATCGCGACAGGAACAACTCGGACAAGCGATCCAGAGGAGAGAGAGGCTTCTATTTCGGTAAGCCCTCGAAAGACTGCAAGAAATCTTCCCAGTGACGGTCCCTCTCAGGTGGGAGGAAGGCTCTCTCACTTCCTTCCAGCCTGGGAAAGGATCTCATCCAGCGCTTGGATCCTGCAAATTGTGGGATCAGGCCTGGACTTAAGGTTCCACCATTGGCCACCGAAAAGGTACATTCAAACTCTGGTACAGTCCTCACAGGAAAAGCAGAAGGGTCTGGAAGGGGAGATATCATTCCTACACAAGCAGGTTCTGGAAGAGGTTCCAGTGGAGGAGAGAAACGAGGGGTTTTACTCCCCTCTATTTCTTGTAAAAAAGCCGGACGATTCTTGGAGGACAATTATAAATCTAAAAGGCCTCAACAAATATCTGATAATCCCATCTTTCAAGATGGAGACAATAAAAACAGCAGTGAAACTCCTCTTTCCTCAGTGCTACATGGCAGTCCTGGACCTCAAGGATGCTTACTACCACGTCCCAATCCGGCAGCAAGATCGCAAATACCTCAGGGTGGCGGTCCAAGTGGGGTCAGAGTTACGTCACCTTCAGTACAGGGCTCTGCCCTTTGGGATAGCGATAGCCCCACGATTCTTTACAAAATTGATGGCAGAGGTCACAGCGCATCTCAGGGAAAAAGATAC
Source organism: Oophaga pumilio (assembly GCA_009801035.1). NCBI lineage: Eukaryota > Metazoa > Chordata > Amphibia > Anura > Dendrobatidae > Oophaga > Oophaga pumilio. The sequence continues at coordinate 209,538 of VIAB01000745.1, forward strand.
TTTAATAATACCTTATCTGGACGACTTCTTGATAGTGGGGAAAAGTTTTTGTCACTGTCAAGAACAAGTCAGAATAGTAACGGAGACATTACAAATACTGGGATGGCAGCTCAGCCTCAAGAAATCCAGGCTGGAACCAGCAACGACCCAGAACTTCTTGGGGATAACAATAGACTCTGTAGCGCAGGAATGTCGCCTCCCAGAGGAAAAGGAGGGCAAAATAAAACAAATGATTGTAACGACAATAAGGAAGCCAGAAGTCACGATAAGAAGGGCCATGTCAGTATTAGGGTCTCTGACCGCATGCATACCAGCTATGAAATGGGCCCAGTTACATGCAAGGGAACTACAGTGGTGTGTGCTACAGGGAGACCTAGATCTTCAGGGACAATTAGATCGGAAGATCACTCTCTCTGTCTCTGTACTCCAATCGCTCAGATGGTGGTTACAGATAGTCATCTCCGAGGGGAGTCCCATGGACATTCACAGCCTCCAAGGTGGTCACAACGGACGCCAGTCCTTGGGGGGTGGGGAGCCCACCTAGACACACTGTTGCTCCAGAGAGTACCTGGGCCCAGAAGGGAAAAAGAGTCATCAAACGACTGGGAGCTCTTAGCGGTCGAGAAGGCACTAAAAGGACTACTACCTCATCTAACAGGGCATCATGTGAGAATCCTATCGGACAACCGAACAGCGGTCGCATATGTAAACCACCAGGGGGGCACCCGTTCTCGGTCACTGATACAGATAACAGAGAGGATTATGACTCTGGCAGAACACCATTTCCTCTGATTGTCGGCCCTGCATATCCGAGGTGTAGACAACCTGAAGGCAGATTTTCTGAGCAGAAACCACTTGAGGCAAGGAGAATGGTCACTAAGAGTCCGTTTTTCAACAAATAGTGCTCATGTGGGGAAAACCCAGTATAGATCTCTTTGCCTCAAAAGCCAACAAAAAAGTGCAGCAGAAATTCTGTTCCCTGAGTCCAGCAGACAGACCGTTGGCAGTGGACGCCATCAGGATAGACTGGACATCAGGACTCCTGTACGCCTTCCCACCGATATGCCTTATACCAGCAGTTCTGAGGAAGATCAGGGAGGAAAAGGCCAGAGTGATTGTAATAGCACCCTTCTGGCCAAAGAGGCCATGGTTCTACTAGCTGAGAGTGATGTCAGTAACAGACCCATGGGTACTCCCGGAAGACCAGGACCTTCTAACACAGGGTCCCTTCAGTCACCCTCAGAAGTCCGGGCTGCATTTGACAGCCTGGAATTTGAAAAGTCGTTGTTAGAAAAAAAGGGGTTCTCAGCTGGGTTAATATCCACCCTACTCAGTATTAGAAAACCGGTGACTACGAGAATTTATGGGAGGATATGGAGAAAATTCTTGTCTGTCTCAGGGCCAATACGGGAAGGGGAGGTCCCGATAGTGGCGATACTGGAGTTCCTGCAGAAGGGTTTAGAGCTGGGGTTAGCTGTGAGTACCCTCAAAGTGCATGTCTCAGCCCTGGCAGCATTGTTCAACTGTGACCTGGCAAACAATAGATGGTTGGCTAGATTTATCCGGGCCTGTAATAGAGCTGATTCTGTGCCATCCCCTGCTCCTCCACCATGGGACCTAAATTTAGTCTTATCAGCCTTGACAGAAAGCCCCTTTGAGCCTTTGAACACAACATCTGATAAGGTACTAACATTAAAAACAGCTTTGTTAGTAGCACTCGCATCGGCCCGTAGAATTGGAGATTTACACCCGTTATCGGCAGACCCTCCCTACACTGAGATCATTGATGATAGAGTGGTGTTAAAATTAGACCCGGCATATCTCCCTAAAGTGGTTTCAAAATTCCATAGGGCCCAGGAAATAATTTTACCATCCTTTTGCCCTAACCCTAACAAGAAGGAAGAAAAACTACATTGCTTAGACGTTAGGAGATGTATCCTACAGTATTTAGAGGTGACAAGACCTTGGAGAAAGCAGAGGGCCTTATTGGTCTCGTACCAGGGGGCAAGGAAGGGCCTGAAAGCCTCAAAACAGACTATAGCTAGATGGGTGAGAGAGGCCATTATGCTAGCGTATAGTAGTGCAGGCAGGGCTGTTCCAGAGGGTCTAAAAGCCCACTCCACGAGAGCCATGGTGACGTCTTGGGCGGAGAGAGCAGTTGCCACAATCGACCAGATCTGTAAGGCAGCCGCTTGGTCCTCTCCGTCAACCTTTTTCAAACATTGGACTAGACCTATCTGCTACCTCTGATCTCGCATTTGGGAGAAGAGTGTTACAAGCAGTGATCCCTCCCTAAAGAGAATACAAATCTCTGTAACTCTCTCGTGGTGCCGTCATGTATGATGGAAAAACATGGGTATTACATACCTGGTAATGTGTTTTTTCATGAGACATGATGGCACCCTTATATTCTCGCCCTTTTGATCATGTCATTAGTTGGGTGCATTATTAACATTATACACTCCCTTGGGTGTTGGTAGTTAGAATTGTAAATGATGTATTATTTATATGTATACTAACCTGCGGAGTTCCTCTCGTGCTCTGTAAAACAACTGATGCGGATAGAGGAGCCGCCCCTTTTATCTTGAAGGTTTCCTGTCCTTGAAGGGCGGATCCCCTCTCTCGTGGTGCCGTCATGTCTCATAAAAAAACACATTACCAGGTATGTAATACCCGTGTATCTGTATAGAGATGAGTGGATGCAGTGTTAGAGTAAGATTTAGCAATAGTATTAGGTAATATACGGTTTAGTACAGTGCGGGGGGCACTGTAGATTAGTAGATAAGGTTAGGATAAGAACTGGTTAAGAAATAGAGGATTTCCAAATTGGTAGAGGCCTTTATTTAGCCCTCGGAGGGGAAACCGGGCGGGGAACCCCAGGCACGAACTAGTTTAGCTAGTCGGGATGCTGCGGTACCGGAGGGTACGGTACGGGAATAAAGAATTGCAGGAGAGACAGCATAAAGGAAAGGATCTTTGATCAATGAGGGTTACTATGCAATAACTGTGACTGAACTGGACGTGCTGAGTAAAGTTGTTTTGTTAAAAATGAACTTGGATTCTGCAACCTGAGGAGGACTCTAACCTGAAAGTGAGTGATTTGCACTGCATACACATCACACAGTAGTTGTGACTTTGTAATTTCTTTGCGGGGTGCCAGGTTGTGCACCCCGCAAACGGCAGCCCCTCGCCATGACTACCACCCTGGTCACCTCACACATGCTCAGTAGTAAGGCAGTGCTGTGGAGTCAGGAGTCTGGGAAATTGAGGAGTCTGAGGTTTGGCTTACTGACTCCACAGCCCTATTTGCCAGCACAACAAAGGTTTTCCTTGTATTTTTGCGTCCTCCTACTTTTGATTTGATGTGGAAGCGTCATCGGCATTGCAAATCAAGATATTGTGCCTGCGCAATAGCTTTATACAGGAGCGCACTTCACCGCCATACTGTGAGCAGAGCATAAAACCACACTGCAAGAGCCTGGCTTTGATGTGGATCATGCCGATAATGTCGTATGCGCTTATGCAGTGCTGTTTTATGCTCTGCTCAAATATTTTATAGGCTGTAAAGAACTGATAATGGTCACTTGTTGAATTTGCGGCATTAAGAGGTCACATTTATAAAAATCGAAAACATTTTAACAGGCCAAGTTACATGTTAACATAGGGCCCCTTTCAGCAGCAGATGAAGAAGGGAGACACACTAGTCATTTCTAGTGGGTAGGCGGAGCCCA
>VIAB01000745.1:258097-270035 GCA_009801035.1 Oophaga pumilio
CCCGACAACAGAACTGCAACGGCCCGGTCCTGGGCCGCGGACCGACGGTTGGGGACCCCTGCTCTAAAGCATCCATTGCTAGGTGGATTACCTATGTTACCTCTCTAGCCTATCAGTCGGAAGGCATCTTTCCCCCCGAAGGTTTGAGGGCCCACTCAAACAGAGCAGTCTCTACTTCCTGGACAGAGAGAGCGGGAGCCTCATTAGACCAGATCTGTAGGGCCGCAACCCGAGCGGGTCCAGTTACGTTCTGTAGGTGCTATAAACTAGATGTACTTTCTGGCCAGCAGACTGCTTTTGGAAGAAAGGTTCTCCAGGCAGTTAGCCCACCCTGAGGAGGTACTCTGGTATTCTCCATGGTGCTGTCAGGAGGGACGTCCTAGAAAATAAGTATTAGACCTACCGGTAATTGTTTCCAGGAGTCCATCCTGACACCACGGGTAGTTCCCTCCCTAACCTTTGATATGCCATATGGTGTAATATGATATTGTTCAATAAAGGGTTATATTCCATTATCCATTGCGTGATACTTTTCAAAATACGATACGATACGATACACTTTATTGATCCCGGGGGGAAATTACAGTATTACAGCAGCAATACAAACAGCAGTACATAAAATATTAGGACACAAATCTTGCACAGGTGTACCAACATTACATAATAAATAAAAGTGGGTTGTTCAGGTGTATATAAGATAATGTTAATTGACATTAGTACACCAGCCATCTGAGGGAAGTAGGGCGGGGTGGGACCTTTTTAACCTCATGTGCTTTCCTGTCCCTGTAAGGAGGAGGAGGACGTCCTCCAAAGTGCTGTCAGGATTGTCTCCTGGAAACATAATTACTGGTAGGTCTAATACCTATTTTCCTCTGAAGATACGGATGAACTGGTACAGGTCGTTAGAGATACGATGCAGGTGGAGGAGTCCCAAAACCACAGTCCAGACAGGACTTAACGTTCAGGGGCCTTGGAGCGCAAAAATAGCATGTTCCCGATAAGTGATCACATTCGCGCTAAGGTATTGGAAGAGTTGGAGGATACGGAAAGACGGCTGGTGTTGTCTCAGGACTTCAAAAGTCGCCTACCTTTTGATCCGGAAGACGTTAAAGTCTTGGAAGAGATCCCCAAGATTGATGTGCCAGCCGCTAAGAAGACATCCATCCTATTTGAGGACTTTTCGAATTTACGAGACCCAATGGACAGAAAGGCTGACGTTCTTCTGAAAAGGACTTGAGAATCATCCTCGGCCTTGATCAAAAAACAAATGTAGCAACTATGTCTGTGGCTAGATCTTTGTTCTTGTGGGTGGGGCAATTGGAGGAACATTTGTCCAATAAAACCCCGAGAGAGGATAGCTTAGCCTCCCTTCCCCTGATGAAATCAGCCACTGCCTTCCTGGCTGATACATCAGCCGAATCTGTCAGATTCTCCACTAGGAATAGCTCTCTGTCCATGTGTCCCGTAGAGCTATTTGGTTAAAATCATGGTCGGGGGATAATGCCTCCAAGACCAAGCTGTGCTCCATTCCCTTCTCTGGGTTGAGGGTATTCGGGCCGTCATTGGATAACATCCTTGAGCTGGCTTCTGATAAAAAAGAGGTTCCCAGAACACAGGTTTAGAAGGAGCCAGTCCTTTCGAAAGGGAGGTCCCGCCCAGAGACAATCAGAATACAAGAGTCAGGGAAAGCCAGTAAAGAAACCTACTGTAGTTCCTGTTTGGGTCGAGCTCGAGACCCAGGAGGCAATGACGCCATTCCGATAGGGGGGATGCTTCGACAATTTGCTGCAAATTGGCTTCAGATTTCCCATAACCAGTGGGTCTTCAGGACCATAGCAGAGGGGTATGTAATAGAATTTAAGGAAAATTGTAGCACACATAAGAAAAAATGAAAAAGTTTTATTCGGCAATCCTGCCATAATTAAAAACATGTACAAAACCTTACGCGTTTCAGGTGCAAAAACGCACCCTTAGTCATAGGATACAAATGTAGAAAATGTTAAGCAACATATAACAAAAAGGGACCAATCACAATACATCAGTAATTACAACATATGCATGAACATGTGAAAAAAGCACTACGATTGGAGAACAGATTCAATAGATATTTAGATGTATATCCAATTGTAGTTCTTTTTTGACTGTTTGACTGACCAATCACAGCGCTGTGGGTGCGGGGACTGACTGCAAGGGTCTCCGCACCTCTTGCCGTGCCTGTCAGCTGTCATAGACAGCTGTTGGCACTGAACTACCACTGCGTGTTTACACGCAGTGGTAGTTCAAAGACATGACGTGCACAGTCCGTCCTTGTGCCGGAACTAACATCCTGCCATGATGGACTGTGCACGTCAATGGACATTAAGGGGCTAAGAATGTCTCCATTGCTTGTAACTATAAACAGATATGGTAATTAAGATTTTGCCAACTGTGGGCTTTAAAGGGAATCTGTCATCCATTTTTTGTAATATCCGCTAAAGATTTCACCCAAATGTGCGTCCCATAAGTAATCTAGTAGTACCTTTCATAGCCCCTGACCCCCCACCTTTGATGCAAAAATACCTTTTTAATCTATCTTTCGATGTATGCAATTTGCCGCTGGCCGGTTCGATGGGCGGGGCTTATTCTCCTTCTCCACCCCCCCTCCTCTGCTTGCTGTTCATATCGAGATCTGTGAATCACAGATCCCGTAGTGTTTCCGCGCGTGAACATTGAAAAGGGCCCTCGTGCGTGCACAGTATCCTTTGCCCAACTGTGAGCAAAGCATAAAAACAGTATTGCGCATTCGTCGGTATTTTACATCACTTTCTTTGCCCCTGAACAGACAGCTTGCATTGGAAGAGTTCGGGGCATAGAAAGTGATGCAAAATACTGGCGCATGCGCAATACTAATTTTATGCTTTTCCCACAGTTGGGCAAAGCATACTGCGCACGCGCGAGGGCCCTTTTTAATGCGCACACGCAGAAACCCTACGTGAACGCACAAATAAGAAGAAACAAGTGCGTAGGGCAAGACAGGAGGGGGGGAGAAAAGGAGAATAAGCCCCACCTATCGAATTGGACAGCGGCGATTTGCATACATCGAAAGACAGATTAAAAAGGTATTTTTGCATTAAAGGTGGGGGGCAGGGGCTATGAAAGGTACTACTAGATTACTTATGGGAAACACATTTGGGTGATATCTTTAGCTGATATCACAAAAAATGGGTGACAGATTCCCTTTAAGAAGCTAGTGGTGATGTTCATGAACTCTCCTCAAGTCGTATTTGGGCATTATCCTTCTTTAGATCTGAACTTCCTGAGCCAACAATAATCACAGACATGTATAACATAGTTCCTAAAACCCCCTCCCCATATAGTTTTGTGGGCCATATCAGAGTTATGGGTAACAGACCTGTTAGACAACAGAATGGAGCCGGGCCACCTGCTGATGAGTGCCATTCTTCATCCTGATTGTCTTACTTCAGCCTGTCTAAAGAGCCCACATTATACATGAGCATTAACGTGTCCTATATTATTGTTTTAATCTCCCTTCTCTACCTTTTCTCCTGAAATCTCAATCTGCCAACTTTCTATTATTTTATACTTGACATTATTACCTCTTATTTATTTTAGTCTTATATTGTGCCTGATGCGGTTTCATTTCCATCCACCATACTTTGATCTGCCTGTAATGTGATGTCTCCACTTACATTGTAAACTCAATCCAGTTGTTCTCGGAGCGGTGATTTTAGGGGTTGTGTGAGTCGAGCACTAGCGGTTCTGTGAGGGACATTTACATACATTACATACTTTACTGTAGGTTTATTCTATGGCATTCCAGATTATTTATGGACCGAAGGTGTTTTTCTTTGTCATCGGCCTCAGTAACGTCTGATAATTCTCTTTTTTTTCTTCTCCCCTCAACTGGAGTTTTTTGGACACACTGCTCTTTTTAAGGATTTTAAATGTAACTTCAAACTCCTCTTCATATAATCCAGTTACTTGTCACGAATTTTAACATTCCAGAAACCTTTCAATAACCCAATGCAAGCTGCTTCCTGTGCAGACTCTACCTCTCTTGCAGGCATGCTTTGATAACCTATGTTTTTGTTCTCATTCCTCTTTTTAAAATATTGTACACTAGCTTGGCCTGTGCGAAATTTTTGCACATTGGTCGTTGGGGTTCAGGCAGTTTCAGAAAAAGCAAGCCGGTCAAATGTAAATGTATTTCATGAGATGAACACAGACAGGTTTTTATATATGTAGCTTGGTAATACAATAAATTGGTCTGAAAAGTAGAGGCCAAAAAATGTCCTGACTGATAGCAGTCCATTCTTGCACAATCAATGCTTTCATTTTGTCAGAATTTTTAGGTTTTTGTTTGTCCACCCGTCTCTTGATGATTGACCACAAGTTCTCAATGGGATTAAGATCTGGGGAGTTTCCAGGCCATGGACCCAAAATCTCTATGTTTTGTTCCCTGAGCCATTTAGTTATCACCTTTGTTTTATGGCAAAGTGCTCCATCATGTTGGAAAAGGCATTGTTGATCGCCAAACTGCTCTTGGAGAGTTGGGAGAAGTTGCTCTTGGAGGACATTCTGGTACCATTCTTTATTCATGGCTGTGTTTTTAGGCAAGACTGTGAGAGAGCCGCTTCCCTTGGCTGAGAAGCAACCCCACACATGAATGGTTTCAGGATGCTTAACAGTTGGCATGAGACAAGACTGGTGGTAGCGCTCACCTTGTCTTCTCCGAATGAGGCGTTTTCCTGATGTCCCAAACAATCGAAAAGGGGATTCATCAGAGAAAATAACTTTACCCCAGTCCTCAGCAGTCCACTGCCTGTACCTTTTGCAGAATATCAGTCTGTCCATGATGTTTTTTCTGGAGAGAAGTGGCTTCTTTGCTGCCCTCCTTGAGACCAGGCCTTGCTCCAAGAGTCTCCGCCTCACAGTGCGTGCAGATGCACTCACACCTGCCTGCTGCCATTCCTGAGCAAGCTCTGCACTGCTGGTAGCCTGATCCCGCAGCTGAAACACTTTTAAGAGACGGTCCTGGCGCTTGCTGGTCTTTCTTGGGTGCCCTGAAGCCTTTTTGGCAACAATGGAACCTCTCTCCTTGAAGTTCTTGATGATGCGATAGATTGTTGACTGAGGTGCAATCTTTCTAGCTGCGATACTCTTCCCTTTTAGGCCATTTTTGTGCATTGCAATGATGACTGCACGTGTTTCTTTTGAGATAACCATGGTTAACAGAAGAGAAACAATGATGCCAAGCACCAGCCTCCTTTTAAAGTGTCCAGTGGTGTCATTCTTACTTAATCATGACAGATTGATCTCCATCCATGTCCTCATCAACACCCACACCTGTGTTAATGGAGCAATCACTAAAAAGAGGTTAGCTGGTCCTTTTAAGGCAGGGCTGCAATGATGTTGAAATGTATTTTGGGGGATAAAGTTCATTTTCTAGCCAAATATTGACTTTGCAAGTAATTGCTGTTAAGCTGATCACTCTTTATAACATTCTGGAGTATATGCAAATTGCCATTAGAAAAAGTGAAGCAGTAGACTTTGTAAAAATTAATATTTGTGTCATTCTCAAAACTTTTGGCCATGACTGTACAAATGTGTTTGCATATGTGACTCATCTGCAGTAACGTGTGCAATCCTCCAATGTGCCTGAAATAGGCTGGGCAAGCAATTGAGCAAGCTGGAAAGACCCCAAGCCAAATGTTTGGATTTGTTTGTGATGTCAGTAAACAGCTTTGTAGTAGTGTGCTTTGGGGTAGTGTGCTGCCACCTGCAGGTAATTTGACCTTTCAAATCGTGTATCATTTGTTTGTGTGGGTGGAGTATGAACGGAGCAAGTGTGCAATTCAATAGGCAGTGCATATTTACAAATGTGTTTGCATATGTAACTCACCTGCAGTGAAGTGTGCAATCCTCCAGTTTGGCTGAAATAGGTTGGCCAAACAGTTCGACAAGCTGGAAAGGCAAATGTTTGGATATGTTTGTGATGTCTGCAAGTAGCTTTGTGGTAGTGTGCTTTGGGGTAGTGTGGTGCCACCTGCAGGTCATTTTTCTTTACTGCAGGTTTATGAAAATTACTGTTTAAACTGTATTTTGTGATCAAATTGTGGATGTGTGGTTTGTTTGGCTGTTTTCTTGCTGAAGGGGGCAAGTTTATCTTTCAAATGGTGTATCATTTTGTGTGTGGGTGCAGTATGAACGGAGATACAAAGTAATCACCAAAAAACAGTGTTTAGAAATAATAGAATAGATTGCCATTGAAGATGATGACTGAATATACATAAAGAATATGTAGTTTTCTTCTCTAGGAAACACTTTAAGTGTAAAAGTAATGATGGATGAGAGCGGCCGCTCACGTGGATTTGGTTTTGTTAATTTTGGAAATCATGGTGAAGCACAGAAAGTAAGTGTTCTTGTATCATTCCCCGAGTGGACAGTGTTCCCTGCGAACATTTATTGATATGTAAAGTTTAAGTAATTTTGGATATGTTGAAATGCATGCAATTTTCCATGCAGTGATTGGTCACATTAGTTTTCTACAGATTAAAAACATGTATGCTAAGGACTCTTTTCTATGAGATGCAAAAGAAAACTTCCACATAAATTGAACACTGCTGTACATTTTAATATTTTTGTAGAAAATCCACAATTTCTGCAAAGAGATCTTCAGCAGTTTTTGGATTTTCTTGAGGGACTTCTCATGGGCGCATACCTTTTAAAAGCCTTTCTTCTTAAGAGCAAAATTTGAAATGACTTCCTGTCCCCGAATCCTTATATGCAATGGGAAATGAAGCATATTAAGCCCTTGCCACCAAATCCCTTCACATGAAGGAGAGCAGGAACAACGACACCTGTTTTCTCTTCAGTCAGAATTTTTGTAAAACCTTTTTTTTTTTTTTAATATAAAAAAAGCTGTGCTGCCTTAATAAAGGCAAAAGCAAAATGAGCTTGTGGACAGTGATGAGCAATTGGTCGCCATATATAATTTTGACTTTAATATCTACTCTGTGCACAAAGCTGGTTTCTGTTAATATGATGCTCGTTCTTCACTTCAGGCAGTTACGGAAATGAATGGCAAAGAATTAAATGGACGCTTGCTTTATGTTGGACGAGCTCAGAAGAGGATAGAACGTCAGAGTGAACTGAAACGCAGGTTTGAGCAGATCAAACAGGAGCGAATCAGTAGATATCAGGTAATAAAGGTCTCTGCCTCTTGGTAAAATAGTATTCTATTATGATTGTTATGTGTTATAAACCTGCTGTGGTCCTTTGGTAGTTTATCAATAGCTGGACCAAATGAAAAATTGTCAAAACCCAGCACATGCTCTGGAGGAGGGCAGAGATAGATTGAAAACATGTAGATGGAAAGTTGCAGTTGCACTCAAATGTTTGCACACTGCCTGTGCTTGATTTGCATTTATTTTTGTCACCAGTGACAGCACCAATGAGAGAGGGGATCGGCGCCCTCAAGGACAGATGTCCTTGATGGAGCCTCCTTTTATAGCGGCTGAAGATATGAAGATACAAGAGAAGAAAAGACAGACGTTTTACCAGACCTGGTCTGGTCAGTATTGGGCAAGGCGCAGTCTCTGCTTTGGCCAGCACCAGGGGTCTGAAAGCGCTGTGGAGGCCCGAAGGGCTCTCGGCCATCTGACACAGTGCGTGCCTGCGGCATCTTCACTGATTGGTGGCCTGCAGTCACAGGGAGCTGGGACCTTTCACCCGGGGTTGTACTTCAATACATTCAGGGGCTGGTACCAGAAGATGTAGGAGCGTGCTGGCAGATGTAATTTTAGGGGCGATCGCCAGGCAGGGGCTCATGTGCACCACCATGGAGTGGGGAAAAGGGTTCTACTCCCCTCTATTTTTCATAACAAAAGCCTGGACTGCTCATACAGGATGATAATTATCCTAAAAAACTTAAACAAGTTCCTAAAGATCCCCACATTCAAGATGGTAAAGCTGCCCGGTTGTTATATAGCAGTAATAGATCTATGGGGTGCCTATTACCACGTACCAATACATCTGGAATTCCAGAGGTTTTTCAGGGTGACAGTAACAATAGGGGGAATCAGGAGGCATTTTCAATGCAAGGCCCTTCCCTTTGTTCTGGCAGTGGCACCTTGGGTGTTTACAAAGTTAACATTGGAAGTTACGGCTTACCTCCATACAAACTGATTATTCCCGATTTAAACAACTTCCTAATAGAAACTCATAAGATCATTGTCAGGGACAAGTGGAGGAAGTATGCAGCACCTTAACAAGCTTAGGATGGTGTTTGAATGTAGAAAAATCAACCAATTTCCAGAGCAAAAATGGTAAAAAAAAAAAAAAGTCTGATCTCTGGCAATATGAAATCCTGTAATGACTCTCAGGAAAGTGATGTTCCTGCTAGGCTCCCTTACCTCCTGTATCCCGGCAATGAATTCTGCCCAGATCTGCACACAAGATTTACAGTTGAACATTCTAGAATACTAGATTGCCTTAAAAGGATATCTAGAAGGCAATTTAACACTTCCTCAAGGAGTAATCCACTCTCTCCATTGGTGGTCGAGGATATCCAAGCGAGTTCCTTGGGTATCCAACATCACCAGGGTAGTTACCACAGATGCAAGACCCAGCGGTTGGGGGGCTCATTTGGACAATCATCTATTCCAAGGTGCTTGGTCAGAAGAAGAGAAGATGAACATCTCAAACATTTTGAAACGCCTTGCAGTGGAATACGCACAAAGCAGATATTTAAGCTGGCAGAAGCAAACTTCCTGACATTGTAGGCCCTTCATATGAGAGGGATGGACAATATCAAAGCAGAGTCCCTGAGCCGCAAACCGCTGCGACCGGAACAGTGATCCTTTAAGAAATCGCTGTTCGACCAGATTGTGACCATGAGGGGTGGCCCAGAAATAGATCTTTTCGCAACCAGGCGAAATGGCAAACTAGATTGGTTCTGTTCATTGGATCTGAGGCAAGACCCTCAGGTGGTAAACTCCTTTCCAGGTCGCCACCTGATGGCACCATGGAGGACGTCCTTCTTATCCACAGTGGGACAGGAAACCACGAGAGCTTAAAAGGACCCTCCCCCTACTACCCTTCAGTTTTTTTTCCTGTCCCACTGCGGATAGGAACGACGAGAGATGCCTATCCGACCGCGCCGGGCAGATGGTGAGGATCGGGGGGGCTCAGCCTTTCCCTTCCCACCTCAAGACTTTTGCAGCTGACACCCGGTGATAGGGTCCCTCAGCGTACCTCAGTGCAGCGCTGCTCCTGAGGGATGGGTCACCTGTTCCTGTCGGGGGCTCTCGACCCTGGACGGTGCCTCGGATGTTTCAGAGCCCAGGACGCCTCTGTGTGTACCGGAGTCCCAGGGGTCCATCACGCGGGTCCCGGAGGAAAAAGATCATGCCACATTATACATCTGACATCCCAACGCGATGAGCGCTGCAGCTTCCGGCCGCGTCAATCTTCACGTCTGGGTTGCGGACCACGGGGCAGCGTCTCCTCCTCACGGGAATACTTCTGGGTCAGGTCGGGCAGCGTGGCGTTCTGTCTTCCAGGAGGATCCCCCCACCTATATTAAGGTAACGTGGGCACAGAGAGGGCAATTAGCAATCCCAGAGCAGTCCTTCCTACTCCGTGCAGCAGTATGGAAGAGACCGCAAAGACGGAGATCGGGCCTGAGAGCCAGGGGCATGTGAGTACTCAGTGAAGGATAACCTCAGAAGCCCATCTAGGCCCAGTTACCACACGACACATACTTTTTGTATTTCAGGGGGGAGCTTCCACCTCAATGGTTGCGAAAAAAGATGGCAAGAGATCGGGGAAAAATAGAAAAATTTGCACCTCAAAATTACCAGACTCTTGGCAGAAACCCCTCTGTGAAGCATGTACCAGGAAGGTTGAGGAGGAGGAACAGGCTGCGTTCATGTCCAACATGAGGTCTATTATAAGGCAGGAAGTGCAGGCCTCTATCAGGGCTTGTATACCCTCAGACTACGCAGTCGGAACACCAGGGGTCCCGGAAGAGACCGAGAGAATCAGACACTTTCTCGGAAAAGGTCTTTTCCGAATCTGAGCTGGAGGAAGAGGGAGCAAACATGGATCCTCCAGAGAGGGATTATGCAGATAGAGGAGCCTCCAACAACTCTCTCAGTACAGGATGAGATGTTTGAGGGGCTACGTTCAGACATCAAAGGTCTTTCCAGTTAACTCCCACATACGATCTATGATCCTAGAGGAATGGGAGGAGGCAGTAAAAAGCTGACAATTCCCAGAGACTTTAGACTACGACTAATATTTGATCCTGAGGAAGTGGGGGTCTGGGAAGATATTCCTAAAATAGACATCCCAATAGCGAAAGTATCCAAAAGAACGGCTATCCCCTTTGAGGACTCCTCCAATCTGAAGGAGCCTATGGACCGGTAAGCGTACGGGCTCTTGAAAAGGGCCTGGGATAGTTTGGCAGCAGTCATACGCGCCAACATAGCAGCAGCATCTGTAGTGCGTTCTATGCATTTATGGGTAGATGATCTGGAGAAACAGCTAACAACCAAGACTCCTAGGGAGTGTGTCCTAAAATCCCTTCCTCTACTGAAGCTGGCAACCGGTTTCTTGGCAGACGCCTCTGCTGAGTCTGTCAGATTCGCTGCCAGGAATCAATCACTGTCCAACGCAGCCAGAAGAGCCATCTTGCTAAAGAGCTTGTCTGGGAACAAGCAAACAAAGAATAAACTTTGCTCTATTCCTTTCTCGGGGGGAAAGTTTTTGGGCCCGTCGTGGATGACATTTTAGAGTAAGCATCAGATGAAAAGAAGTGGTTTCCTGAGGAAAAGCGCAGAAAATATCAGCCCTTTCATAGGTCCCATTTTAGTCAGAAAACAGACTGCAAGGGGAAAAGGAAAGTCGGGAAGGTGGAGCTATCCCAAGGGGGGTAGGAATAGAGATTCCATTTTCTCAGGATCGGGCTCTAGAAAGAAATGACGCCATCAGGGTAGGTGGACGCCTAATCTGGTTCCTGGAGAGTTGGCAAAGGATTTCTAAAAGTCCTTGGGTTCTGCAGGTGATCTCTCAGGGGTACAGGATGGAATTTGAAGTTCTATCCCCGGAGAGATTTCTCATAACCAGCCCCTGGCTTGTTTCAAGCTCCCCTATGTGGTCAGATATTCGGGACCCCTTAGAGAGGGCTGTAATTGTTCCAGTACCCATTCAAGACGAAGGCAGGGGTCATTACTCAAGCCTCTTCTCGATAAAAAAGCCATCGGGAGAATCCCGAACAATAATAAACCTCATACCCCTAAACAGATGGTTGAAATACAAAAGGTTCAAGATGGAATCTATAAGATCCACGATACCTCTTAGGCAAAGGCGTGGTAATGTGCACTCTAGACCTAAGGAGTGCATATTACCACGTACCGATTTACACAAGCCACCAGAAATATCTAAGATTTGCAGTGAAAAAGGAAGACAGGGTCTACCACTATCAATTTTGCTGCTTCCCTTTCGGTCTAGCGCCAGCTCCCAGGTTTTTTACAAAACTAATGGTGGTGGTAGTGGCCTTCTTAAGAAATCAGAACATCACTGTATTCCCCTACCTAGATGATTTTTTGGTAGTAGCAGATTCTGTAGAACAACTTAGAATCCGACTGTCAGTCATTGGTCTCCACACTGCAGAAGTTGGGGTGGATTATAAACTGGGAAAAATCGGATCCAGTTCCCCAACCAAAAATAAAATTTTTGGGGGTCATGCTAGACTCAATTGCAAGAATATCAGAATAAAGGGTAGCTGCCAGCAGCACAACAATTGAATGCACGTTCAAAGTCCAATGACCCAATTGGAAAGCAAAACATCAAATGTAAAAAAGAACAGCATTCTATCCGGGTGATTGTGAAAAAATCTTCCAAAGCTTTATTCTGCCATAATGCAACGTTTCGA
>VIAB01000745.1:271604-295270 GCA_009801035.1 Oophaga pumilio
CACGAGCAGAACATTATGCAGGATTGATGGGCGC
Organism: Oophaga pumilio; assembly: GCA_009801035.1. NCBI lineage: Eukaryota > Metazoa > Chordata > Amphibia > Anura > Dendrobatidae > Oophaga > Oophaga pumilio. The sequence goes on from VIAB01000745.1 coordinate 271,639, forward strand.
AGGTGTTTGCAGTGTGAGTATCGAATCGCATTCATTGGGTTTATGGTTAGAGCAGTGTTGGTGTCTGTGATTATACATGAGATTTGACAGTTGTGGCGTCATTTGGAAAGTGACTTAAGATTGGCCAGAACTATAAAAAAACACATTATGGGACTGCGATTGTACTATGATCTCTATGGTAATAAAATGGATCGGGACATTTGATTGGATGTTCAATATATTTTATGTATGTCTTTGTTCTTGATTTTTGTGTTACTCTGTATATATAATAAGATTAATGTCATTTTGTGAGATTTGTATTTTGTATATATATATTGTTTATTTGATATGAATGGGCAGTACTCTGTGAGTGATTGGTGAGCTTGTGCCACCACACTATATAGAGCTGCCATTTTACTGATTTTGTATGCTTGATAAAGACCCTTGTGGGTCGAAACGTTGCATTATGGCAAATAAGCTTTGGAAGATTTTTTCACAATCATCCGGATAGAATGCTGTTCTTTTTTACATTTGATCAGTTGCAAGAATGTCCTACCAACCAGAAGAGAAACAAACCAGCATAAAAGAGAGGATTTGTCAATTTACAAGGAACCGGGTCTCCGTCAGGAATGCAGTGAAGATCCTGGGACTGATGACATCCTGTATTCCCAGTGTGAACTGGAGCCAGTTTCATTCTCGAGAACTACAGCAGGCGGTCCTAGCATCCTGGGACAGAAAGCAGAGCTCACTAGACAGAGGAATACGACTGTACCCTCGAGTCAAGAGATCTCTATATTGGTGGACCATTCCCGGGAATCTCCAAGCGGGTGTCTCGTGGGTTCAGTCCCCGTGTGTCATAGTCACCACATATGCGAGTCAACAAGGATGGGGTGGACACGTACAAGGAAGATACTTTCAGGGGCATTGGAGTCCAGAAAAGAGCATGGAATCCTCAAACTTCAGAGAATTGCATGCGGTTTGGAAAGTTCTATCTTACTCTCAGTCCCTGGTGAGAAACAAACACGTGAAAGTCCTGTCGGACAATACGACAGTGGCCTTCCTCTGTCATCAGGACGGTCCAAGACATCCAGCATTGCAACGACTAGCAGGTCGGGTCTTCAGATGGGCAGAGAGATCGGTTCAATTGGTATCGGCGGTACATCTGGAAGGTACCAAGAATCAGGTTGCAGATTCCCTAAGCAGGAAGAAGGTAGCCGCAACAGAGTGAGAATTGAACAATGAGGTGTTCAACATACTTTGCCAGCGCTGGGGAAAACCAGAGGTAGATCTGTTTGCTGTCAGAGAGAACGCAAAGGTCGGAGCCTTCAACTCCCTGAAACCTCTGGGAGGCCCAGCGGGGGTCGACGCCCTTTCCCAAGCATGGAGCAAAGGTCTGTTGTAAGCATTCCCACTTCTCTCACCGATCCCAAGGACTCTCAGAAAGATATATGACGACAGGGCCACGGTCATACTAGTGGTATCCTTCTGGCCGAGAAGGAGTTGGTTCCCCTTATTGAAGAAGATGTCAAAAGAAGACCCCTTTGTACTACCAAAGAGAAAGGATCTTCGCCAGGGTCTGGTTCTGCACCACAACCCAGAAGCCCTCTAGCTATCAGCCTTGATCCTGAGCGCTAAGTCCTAAGATCTAGGGGCCTGTCAGATGATTGTATCTCTACCCTACAAGCGAGCAGAAAACCAGTGACTTCTGCAATCTAGAGGAAAATTTGGAAGAGATTCTGCAGTTACAGTGGAGGGGCGACAGTCGATACTGACCACCCAGATATCCCCAGAATTCTGGACTTCCTACAGTCAGGGTTCAAAAAAAGGACTTAGACCCCATACTCTAAGGGTGCAGATTCCAGCCCTTAGTGTATACTACGACTCCTCCTTATCTTTACACCCTTGGATAGCCCGTTTGTTGTGAATGTGCTAGAAATGAATTCTGAGCAGAAGCTCCCTCTGGTGGTTACAAACAGTACTGAACTATCCAATGAAGATTGTGAAGATTGGCGATCAGGTGTTACTGACTGGTCTTATAAAAGGGAGGTTTCCTCCCATCAGGGTTGCCGGTGATCAATTGTTCTGGTCTCATCTTTGATTCCTGTTCACTTTGTAGCTTGCTGTTTCGTGCCTGCATCTTCTGCTAACAGATAAGACATTTTCTTCTTTTAGTTTTTTGTGCTTGCTTTTTGCATTTTGTCCTGCACTTCTGTGGGGGTCTGCCGGGTCCCCTTCGGGGGCTTGTGCTCCTCTCAGTTTAGTTCAGCCACTGTTGTTTGTTCATTTGCCTTTTCCAGTTTTTTCAGTGGTTGCTGTTTAGTTTTTGTTACACCAGAGAACTAATTTAGGTGGTAGAGGTCGTGTGATCTCAAGTGTTTTTGTAATTAGTAGAGTTGGTACTTTTCAGGGTTTTTTGGGATTGCAGTAAGTGTCCTTCCTATCCTTTTCTATTTAGGAAGTTTGGGCCCCAACGTTTGCTCATACTATTTTCTGTCTGTGTCAGTATTTCCTCTTGTCTAACCGCCATTACATGTTTGGGGGCTTTCTATGTTCTTTGGGGATCTGCTCCGGGGCAGATAGCTTTCCTCTTTCTATCTTTAGGTGTAGTTAGCTTCTCAGGCTGTGACGAGGCGTCTAGGACCAACGTAGGTACGCTCCACGGCTGCCTTTAGTTGTGGTGGTTAGTCAGGGTACTGCAATCCCATAGATTCCAACCTCCCTGGTGTATTTCCTTTTTTTGCCTGCTCTCCTCAGCTACCAAATCATAACACCGTTTCTCCAAGGCTGTTCAGAGGCTAAGACCCTTAATACGGAAAACCATCCCTCCTTGGTACCTTAATTTAGTCCTTAACATGTTATGCAGTCACAGATTCAATCTGGCGGAAGATCTAGAGATCAGTAAACTTTCGCTCAAGACAGCGTTCCTAGTGGCCATCACATCAGCAAAAAGGCTGGGAGAACTTCAGGCCCTGTCTATTCAAAACCCCTATCTGCAGGTGTTCGATGATCGCTTAGTCTTGAGACTTGACCCAGCTTTTCTCCCAAATGTCGTTTCGGATTCAAATATGAATTAGGAGGTGGTGCTTCCTTTTTTTTTGTCAACTCCCTAGGAACCAGAAAGAAAGATCCTACCATAACTTAGATGTCAGAGAGACAGTGCTTAAGTATCTAGAAGCGACCAGAGCCTGGAGGCAGGATAACATAGTGACATAGTTATTAAGGTTGAAGGAAGACTTCAAGTCCATCTAGTTCAACCCATATCCTATCCTAACCTGCCCTAACATGTTGATCCAGAGGAAGGCAAAAAAAACACCATATGGCAACAGTAATCTTCACATTGGGGAAAAAAATTCCTTACCGACTCCACATACGGCAATCAGACTAGCTCCCTGGATCAACGCAATATCTAGGAAACTAGTGTATATAACCTGTAATATTATACTTTTCAAGAAAGGCATCCAGTCCCTTCTTAAATTTTAGTAGGGAATCACTCATTACAACATTATACGACAGAGTTCCATAGTCTCACTGCTCTTACAGTAAAGAATCTGCGTCTGTGATTATGACTAAACCTTCTTTCCTCCAGACGTATAGGATGCCCCCTTGTCCCCGTCACAGGTCTAAGAGTAAAAAGATCATTAGAAAGGTCTTTGTACTGTCCCCTCATATATTTATACATTGTAATAAGATCACCCCTAAGCCTTCTTTTTTCCAAACTAAATAACCCCAAGTGTAATAACCTGTCTTGGTATTGCAGACCCCCCAGTTCTCTAATAACCTTGGTCGCTCTTCTCTGCACCCGCTCCAGTTCAGCTATGTCTTTCTTATACACCGGAGACCAGAACTGTACACATTGTTCTAAGTGTGGTTGCACTAGTGACTTGTATAAAGTTAACATTTTGTTCTCCTCATGAGCATCTATGCCTCTTTTAATGCATCCCATTATTTTATTTGCCTTTGCAGCAGCTGCCTGACCCTGGCCACTAAATGTGAGTTTGTCGTCCACCCATACACCCAGGTCTTTTTCAGTGACAGTTTTGCCCAGTGTTTTACAATTAAGCACATAATTATACATCTTGTTTGTTCTACCCAAGTGCATGACCTTACATTTATCCCCATTAAAGCTCATTTGCCATTTATCAGCCCAAGCTTCTAGTTTACATAAATCCTCCTGTAATATAAAATTGTCCTCCTCTGTATTGATTACCCTGCAGAGTTTAGTGTCATCTGCAAATATTGAAATATTACTCTGTATGCCCCCTACAAGGTGATTAATAAATGTTAGAGAAGCAGCCCCAATACTGACCCCTGTGGTACCCCACTGCTAACCGTGACCCAGTCCGAGTGTGCTCCATTAATAACCACGTCCTGCGTTCCCTTGGTCCAGTCCGGAACTTACTCTCATAAACCCATGTTGATATTGGGTCATGAGGTTATTTTTCTTCAGATACTCCAATATAGTATCCCTTAGAAAACCTTCCAGGATTTTACCCACAGTAGAAGTTAAGCTTACTGGCCTATAATTTCCAGGTTCAGTTTTTGTCCTCTTTTTGAATATTGGCTCCACATTTGCTATACGCCAGTCCTGTGGTACTGACCCCGTTATTATGGAATTTTTAAAGATTTAAAATAATGGTCTATCTATGACTGTACTTAATTCCTGCAGTACTCGGGGGTGCATCCCATCCGGGCCCGGGGATTTATCAATTTTAGTGATTTTTAGACGCCGCCGTACTTCCTGCTGGGTTAAGCAGGTGACATTTAATGAAGAAATTTTTTTTTTATCATGTTATCCATCATGGGATTTTCTTGCGTAAATACTGTTAAAAAAAAAAACAATTAGCATATTGGCTTTTTCCTCATCCTCATCCAGCATTTCACCCAGACTATTTTTAAGGGGACCAACTCTATCATTTTTTAGTTTCTTACTATTTATGTAGTTAAAGAATATTTTGGGATTATTTTTACTCTCTCTGGCAATGAGTCTCTCTGTCTCAGTCTTTGCTGTCTTGATTTGCTTTTTACAGAATTTATTTAATCTTCTGTATTTATTTAATGCCTCATCACTACCTACTTGCTTTATTTCCCTAAACGCTTTCTTTTTGTCACTTATTGCTCCCCTTACAGCTTTATTTAGCCATAGTGGTTTCCTCCTATTTCTAGCATGTTTATTCCCATAGGGTATATATAGTGCACAGGTCCTATTCAGGATGCTAATAAACGTCTCCCATTTTCTTTGTTTATTTTTATGTGTCAGGATATCGTCCCAGTTAATTGCACCAAGATCATCTCTCATCCGTTGGAAATTTGCCTTCCTAAAGTTTAGTGTCCTTGTAACCCCTCTACTAGACATGTTATTAAAGGATACATGAAAACTTATTATTTTGTGATCACTATTACCCAAGTGGCCCCCCCCCAACCCTTATATTTGATATGCGGTCTGGCCTGTTGGTTAATATTAGGTCTAGCAGTGCCCCCCCTCTTGTTGGGTCCTGAACTAGTTGTGAAAGGTAATTGTCTTTCATAGTTGTCAAAGCCTATTACCTTTGCTGCAGGTTTCTGTTCCCCAATGTATTTCAGGGTAGTTGAAGTCCCCCATAATAATGATTTCTCCTGCTTCATCTATATGCTTTACGAGGATATTCTCCGTTGCTTCCATTATTTTTGGAGACTTATAACAAACCCCTATCAGTAATTTATTATTTCTCCTTTGCCTCATTGGAGGACACAGACCATGGGTGTTATGCTGCTGCCACTAGGAGGACACTAAGCAAATACATAGAAAAAAGTTAACTCCTCCTCCTGCAGTATACACCCTCTGCTGGCTCTATCCTGAACCATTTCTTGCTTAGTGCCTGTAGGAGGCACACTGACGTTATTATTTTAATTTTTTACATTTTTTACCTTTTCACTTTTTTCCATCGGATTCAAGGGGCGACGGGGCCTTTCAAGGTCCCGATCTCCCAAAATCATCAACAGGCGGGAACGCGGAGTGTCGCCTCCCCGTACCCCCTCCTGCAACCTTATTGCTATGCCTGGGCTCTCCTTAGGGGCGACGGATCTCTTCAATGGGTCCGCTCTCCCAACACCTTCAACGGACGGGAACATGGGATGTCGCCCCCACGTACCCCCTTCCGGAGCCAGGCCTTCAGCCCGACAGCCTTCCCCGTGCCAAAGAATTACCTCAGGTAACAGGCTTCCATCGGCGTCCGTGCGGCACCCCTGCACCACTGCTGCAGAAAGTGGATGGTCCCAGGTGGCGAATGAACCCTCTCCACCTCCCTATCAAAGGGATGGTGGATTGAGGATAATCTGCCTGACCCAGCCTCACAGCTTTCTCCAGTGCAACCTCGGCTCTGCTGCATCTGGCTGTCAGCAGCGCAGCTTCTGGCAAAAGGGGCTCCCCTAGGAATGATCCGTTACCCTCAGAGGGATAGGTGCCCGCCGCGCTCCCAAATCGCGCAGTATCCGCGCCACCACCTCTGTTCTCATCGCGTCACCGCGGCCGGCCCGCTAATTTAGCCCCCGGCTTCTGGCTGGGATACGCCTAACTCCGCCCACCCGGACGACTCCGCCCACGTCTGGGCGCCGCTCGTTCTCAATAGAAGCGCTGCAGCTGTGTTTTCTGCTCCCTGGCTCCGCCCACATTTCTGGCGCTTCTCGTTCCTCACGAGAAGCGCCAAGGCCGTCTCAGCCACTTCCTGGTCCTTAAACCAAAGGACATGAGTATCCATGATCATTAAAACAGATCATATGGAAGGTAGTGATGGCTGCAAAGTTCCTCTTGAGTAAATGCGCATGAAGCGCTCCACTACTAAAGATATGGGCATGCGGATGGGCTGCTATACAGTGCTGCAGATCAGCAAAACTTTTTCTCATGGGCAGATGGATTCTGGGATCTATCAGGCTTTCCAATGGTGTTGCTCTACCATAATGCGCAACGATGGACTCAAGTCCGCCGCCACCGACGCGCTTTTTTCTTTGCACTATGTCAGAGGCCGATATTCCAGCAGGTGTTGGCACCTCGGCACATGTCACTTCTGACTGCGGACAGCATTACTCTGCCTACACAGTGCCGCAGACTACTATCTCTGCAGGCACGGACACTAGTTTACGCCTTAATGTACCATGTTTAATGTCCCACTACCACGGAGGGCAATCTGTGCAGTCTGCGACTCCTCATGCATACAGGAGCTCCCTGCTAATGTGGACCCTAGTCGGCCTAGTGCACCCTAATGGCTACACCTCTGGCACAGTATATGGCCTCTCTGGCCAAGGCCATAGATCCTTTCGCCCCGCGAGATTCTTCCTCACGCAGGAGCCGGACCGCAGCAGGACATAGCAATCTTCTAGAAGGCCTCAGTGTCCTCAGACTCTGCATCACGCTTCCCCTCACCAAGGAGGGCAGCGAATACGACTCACAATACGGGTATCATGTGGCTGTAGACCTGCTCTCGCTAGAGTACCAGGAGTCTCTGGATTCTCTTATTGATGCGGTTAATAAAGTTCTGAAAGTAGACTAAGCACCCGGTACTAGCCCGGATTACACCGTGTCTTTCAAAAGGACCGCTCGCCCTTACAAGGTTTTTTGCCAACCTCCCTGATTTTACGGACATGGTTCAAGGCATAGAATTCACTCGGATGAGCAATTCACAGGGCAAAAACAGCTGGAAGCCACGTACCCTTGTACAGGCCGTGGTGATTCCTACACTGAAAAAAAAAGGGAGTGGACTGACTATTCCACAGTAGATCCACTTATTCCACTGCTCGCTACTACATCTCCCTTGTCTCTGCCTGACGGCTCGTCCATCAGAAACCCACACTGACCGCCTGATAAACACTCTTACTCTGCCAGTCTTTGAGGCTGCAGGTATAGCATTCTAACCCTCCTTTACCGCCACCTGGTAGCGGTCCGAGGGTAGCCCGTGTAGTAGCTCTAGCTAGGATTTTTCAAGAAATTATCCTACCTCCTGATACGGTCAGTCTCGCATTACCAGATTGCCCTGGCCAGAGTCTTCGTTGTGCATGTCTCCCTAGTTGCAGCTCACTGTGCCGCATTTGTTGTTACCATCAGGAGAGCCCTATGTCCCAGGGAGTGGCGAGCAGTCTCTGCTTCCAAAAAAAAAATTTCTGTCCTCCCCGCATTATCAGAGCGGGCTCTTGTTTGCGGCTAAATTTCACCAAATTATCTCGGAACCCACTGGAGGAACAAGTAAAATCCACCGTTGGCAAAGGCCCAGTCTGCTTTTTTCGGAACAGACTCCAGGTTCGCTTCTGGCCTTTATCACATTGCATCCAGCTGGTCATCCGCAACCGCTTTCCCTAGCTCAGCTGTCCCCCGCGCATGGGTAGGGATTCACAAACTTCATTCACGCTCGCTCATTCCTGTGGAAACTGGCCCACCCGGACCGGACCCAAGGGTACCTTGTCCCGCAAGTTTTCTGCTAATAACTCATTCCAGTATCCGGAGCACACAGAACAGTGTAGGCAGCCACCTGCTCTTTCTTCGTCAGGTCTGGCTGGCAGTCGTTCAAGACCAATGGGTCAGACTGGATGTCCTCTGGATACAAGATAGTAATCGCGTTTCCCTCGCCACCACGCTTCTGCCAGTCGTGTCTTCCGAGGACAGAGGCGCATGCAGTTCCATTTATCAAGCCATATACTCTCCCTGCAACTATGGAGTCATCGTTCCGGTTCCTCACACGGAAAGGTTCAAAGGTGTTTTACTCAAACCTATCCGTAGTCTCAAAGAAGGACGGAACCATGCGCCCCATCCTAGAGCTAAAGCTGTTAAACAAATTTTGTCAAAATGCTTCATTTCAGAATGGATTCCCTCCGTTCTGTTTTCTCCTCGTTGGAAACGGGAATACCTCATGTCTTTCGACATCAAGGACCCATGTCTTCACATTCCAAGCTTCTCAGTTCTATCGGAGACTGACATTTTCAGTCCACAGCCTTGCCCTTCGGCATCGCCGCTGTCCCAGAGTGTTCAGTTGCTGTGGCCATGTCAATTCTGCACTCTCGGACCGTGGGATTCTGCCCTTCCTAGACGACCCCTTTATCAAGGGATCTTCCCTCCTGGCCTGTGCAGAGAGGGTGAGTGTCACGGTGGACTCTCTCTCTCTGTCTCTCGTCTTGGTTGGCTAGTGAACCTAGACAAATCCTCTCCACTCCATCCCAACAAATCTTCCTTTTCTTTTAGGGGATGATCTTGGACTCTTCCCCGAGTGTTGATAATTCTCCCTCCAGGAAAGATTTTGACACTGATTTGAGGAGCCAGGAAGTTTTCTCTACCCACTCCCACTCCCTACCGCTCAGCATGCAGGGCCTGGGAAAAATGGTGGTGTCGATCCAGCCAGTACCATTTTCCAACTTCATCGCCGTCCTCTACAACATGCATTGCTGTCAGCTTAGGACGTAAATCCAGCTCCCCTGGACCACTGTTTCGACTGTCCTCCCGGATCAGGCGGTATCTCAGTTGGTGGACGTCAACGTCTCCTCTGAGTCTACGAACTTCGTTCCTTCCGGTTCACTGGCTGGTAGTGACTACCGACTCCAGTTTCCTAGGTTGGGGTGCGATTTTCTGTTCCACATGGTTTAGAGAAACTAGTCCATTCAGGAATCGCGTCTCCCGTTTAATATCCTTGAGATCCGGCCGTCCCATTCGGACCCAGTTGGACAACGCCACGACGGTGGCGTACATTAATCGGCAAGGGGGGGCCCAGATGAAGCAGAAGAGCGTTGCTTGAAGTAGCACACATTCTGCGGTGGGCTGAGACTCACCATTCAATCATCTCGGCAGTTCATTTTCCGTGAGTAGAGAATTGAGCGGCTTTTTTTTTCTCAACTGTCAAGGTATGGCCTCTGGAAAGTGGTTTTTCGGCACATTTGTTATCTGGGGTTCTCCGGATATGGAGCTCATAGCCTCCAGGCTAAACCTCAAAGTTCCGGCATTCATTGCTCGGTCCCTAAACCCATTAGTCATCTGAGCAGTTGCTCCGGTGCTTCAGTGGCATCAGTTTCACTTCCCTTACATTTCTTTTTTGCCCGCTTTCGCTTATCCCAAGGATCATCCAAAAGATCGGGGCAGAGGGTATTCCGGTGTTTTCTCGTCGCACCAGATTAGTCACGCTGAGCGTGTGCGCGAAACTAGTGCAACTAGTCGCCGACGTTCCCTAGCTGTTACCGGACTGTTCTGACCTCTTCTCTCAGGGGCCCATTTACCGCCAGAACTCGAGAGTGCTGAGGTTATCGGTCTGGCCATTTAACCCTGGATCCTACCCAGACTGGTTTCTCGCTACAAGTAGCGTCCACCATGATCAACACTCGGAAACCTACCCCCATGTGTACTTACCATCTTATTTGAAAGGTCCTTTATTCCCTCGGTGTATTAAAAAAAAAAAACAGGGATGTTCGCCTTTTGTGTTTTTTATTCGTCCATTTTGGAGTTTTCTCCAAGCAGGATTAGATTCAACTCTGGCACTGTCTCCTCTCAAATGCCAAGTTTCAGCCCTATCCGGCCTGTTCCAGCGAAGGCTAGCTTCCAAATCTCAGATTAAGACCTTCATACAGGGAGTGGCGCACCTTGTTCCCTCCCTACGGGATGCCTTGGGAGCCTTCTGATCTTAATCTCATCTCAGGTGCCTTACAAAAGGCCCCCTTTGAACTCCTGCAGGACGCATCACTCACTCTTCTTTCTTGGAAAGTATCCTTTTTTTTTGTGGCTGTAGCAGCCATCACACGGATCTCGAAATTGGCGGCTTTGTCTCGCAAACCCCCATTCTGCTCTTTCAACAGGGCAAGGCGGTGTTAAGGTCATCTCTGGCCTTCTTGCCTAAGGTCGTTTCTTCTTTTCATCTGAATGAGAACATAGTTTTACCCTCATTCTGAGCAGCTCCGCTTCATCGTACTGAAAAGGCTCTCCACACTTTCCATTCAGTGAGAGCACTCAGGAAATACATTGCCAGAATAGCGCCTTTCCGCAAATCGGATTCCCTCTTTATGTTTCCAGAGCAACACAGAAAAGGCCTACCTGCTTTTATAGCTACAGTAGCCGGAAATATCCGTTCTCCAAATCAAGAAGTTTTCCGTGTCAGAGGTCGCCTATCCCTGTGAGACTCAAGGCAAACTCCACTCGGTCAGTAGTGGCGTCCTGGGCCATTCGGCTCCAGGCGTCGGTACAGCAAGTTTGCAAAGCTGCAACTTGGTCCAGTCTTCTCACATTAGTTAAACGTTGCAACATTCATTCTTAAACCTCTTCAGATGCTGCCTTTGGCAGACAAATTCTGCAATCGACAGTAGCGCATCTGTAGGCCACATTAATAGTTGGGTATATAAGGTTTCAGCTGTCGTGCGGTTTCCCACCCATGGACTGCTTTGGGACGTCCCATGGTCTGTGTCCCCCCAATGAGGCGAAGGAGAAATAGGGATTTTTGTGTACTCACTGTAAAATCCTTTTCTCCGAGACGCTCATTGGGCGACACAGCACCCACCCTGTTAGCCTGTTGGATTGTGGCTGTCCTTTGTTCTTTTGAAATGTTGCATTGTTTGTTTGCTATCTGTGAACTCCTACTGCTTTAGCACCGAACTGGTTCAGGATAGAGCCAGCAGAGGGTGTATACTGCAGGAGGAGGAGTTCTATGTATTTGCTAGTGTCCTCCTAGTGGCAGCAGCATAACACCCATGGTCTGTGTCCCCCAATGAGCGTCTCGGAGAAAAGGATTTTACGGTGAGTACACAAAAATCCCTATTTTTTCCCCCTCCCCTTATCTCCACTCACCAGGGACTCTACATCATCATTAGATTCACATATATTATCATGCAGGATAGGTTTTAAGGATGATTTTACATATAAACACACCCCCCCCACCTCGCTTATTTTTATGGTCATTTCTAAACAGACTATAGCCCTGTAAATTAACAGCCCAGTCGTGGCTCTCGTCCAGCCATATCTCAGATATCCCCATCATGTCATAATTATGTTCCAACAAAATTAATTATAATTCCTCCATTTTGTTGGTGAGGCTTCTGGCATTAGTATACATTCACTTTATGTATCTCTCTGTACCTCTGTTCTTTCTTAAATTATTAACTGTTCTAACCCCACCCCCCATGTCACCCCAATTTCATTATTTGTGCCCAGGTCGCTATCTGCACTGTCTTCCCCTCCTATAAAATGAATACCCTCCCCCCCCAGTCCCTAGTTTAAAGACTCCTCCAACCTTCTAGCCATTTTCTCCCCTAGCACAGCTGCACCCTCCCCATTGAGGTGCAGCCCGTCCCTAGCATAGACCCTGTAGCCAACTGAGAAGTCTGAGCAGTTCTCCAGAAACCCAAACCCCTCCTTCCTGCACCAATTCTTGAGGCACTTATTAACCTCCCTAATCTCCCGTTGCCTCTCTGGTGTGGCACGTGGTACTGGCAGTATTTCAGAAAATACCACGTTGGAGGTCCTTGCTTTAAGCTTGCAGCCGAATTCCCTGAAATCATCTTTAAGGACCTTCCACCTACCTCTAACTTTGTAATTTGTGCCAATGTGCACCATGACCGCTGGGTCCTCATCAGCCCCTCCCAGTAATCTGTCAACCCGATCAGCGATGTGTCGGACTCGAGCGCCAGGTAGGCAGCACACTGTTCGACGATCCCTTTCCTTGTGATAGATTGCCCTATCTGTTCCCCCTAATAATTGTGTCCCCCACTACCAGCACAGGACTGGCCTGCCCTGCTCTCCTAATTCCCCCATTACTGGAGCAGACACTCCTCTGGCTTTAGAGGACATGCCTTGCTGCAGCAGTGCTACCCCTGTACTGACACCCCCTCATCTGCCAACTTTGCAAACTTATTGGGGTGTGCCAGATCAGGATTAGCCTCCCTGGCGCTCTTCCCTTTACCCCGCCTTCTGTCACCCAGCTTGCTGCCTCACTGTCCTGCAGCTCCATCCTAGCATCCCACCCCTCACCTATCCCATTGCGCGTCTGCTCAGTGAGCAGAAGACTCCTTTCCATATTGTCTATGGATCTCAGTGTTGCCAGCTGCACATTTAGATCCAGTATCTGGGCTTCCAAATGCACAACGTGCTCACATCTCGCACAGCAGTATTTACCCTCGACCGGCTGCTCATGGACTGCATACATGTGGCAAGATGTACCCTGAATGGCATTGGCAATAGTGGAGCACATTTCTAATGGGGATTTCACCTGACAGAAAAGATAAGTAAAAATAAATAAAAAGTATTAATAAAATATAACAGCAATTCAGTAATTCCTCCCTTGTCAACTCCCTGAATCCAAAGTCACTGACTCACAAGTCACACTTACCACCGTTCGCACTTGCGCACCGTTCACACTGAGCTAGCTTACACTCGCTGAAGCAGAAGATTTAAAGAGATTTTTTTTTTCTCCTTCAACATCAAACCACCCTGCAGCTCAATGCACTTCCAAAAAGATCTGAGCCCCAACTAGCTGGCCCTTATAAACCCTTAATTATGAACCCCCACCCTTAATTAACCCCTTGTGAATATAGCTAGACCTCAAGATTTAAATGCAATATAGTTAAGCATTAAACACACAGATAGTAAAATAAGATTTCTCCTTTAGAGAGAAAAAATAGGTTAAAAAAGCCCTCCAAAAATAGAACAGGTAGAAAAGCACTCAGCAATCCATAATTCAGCGACTCACACCAATTCTAACAGGTATTTGTTAAAGGTTTTCCAAATACTTCACTGAATCACAAGTCACACTTACCACCGTTTTCACTTGCGCACCGGTCACACTCAGCTCGCTCACACTCGCTGAAGCAGAAGATTTAAAGAGATTTTTTTTTTCTCCTTCAACAGCAAACCACCGTGCTGCTCAATTCACTTCCAAAAAAATTCAGTACAGGGGTCCAAATAGGGGGAAGGCATCAAAGTCGACTATTGCTAGATGGATCAGATCCACAATAAGCTTAGCCTATGACGCACAGGGGGGAGTCCCCCAGGGAGTCTCAGAGCCCATTCAACTAGGGCTATGGCCGCCTCATGGGCAAAAAAAGGGGGGGCTTCAGCAGAACAAATCTGCAGGGCCGCATCCTGGTCCAGTCTCAGTACCTTCTCCAGGCATTATAAACTGGATGTGGTATCGACACAATTAGATTTTGGCAGAACAGTGCTTCTTGCAGTAGTCCCACCATAGGACCATCATTCTTTGGTACTTCTCCATGGTGTTGTCAGGTGGTGACCTGGAAAATGGTAATTAGACCTACCGGTAATTGTGTTTCCAGGAATCCATCCTGACAGCACTATCAGTTCCCTCCCTATTGCAGCACTCCATACCAATGTGATGTAACATTTGTATGTCAATTCTTTGTTTAAATAAAATGTTCTTTTTTGCATCCATCCAAATGTGTTACTTTGGAAAATCACTGAAGGGTGGTAGGGGGAGGGTCCTTTTTAAGCTCTCGTGGTTTCCTATCCCACTGTGGATAAGAAGGACGTCCTCCATGGTGCTGTCAGGATGGATTCCTGGAAACACAATTACCGGTAGGTCTAATTACGTTTTTTTGATCAAATGGGAATTCAGCCCTGCATATGCTTTTACTCAGATATGTCTAATTCTGCCTGTTCTAAAAAATTATTAGGTAGGAGTCAGCGAGGGTGGTTCTCATAGCCCCCTTCTGGCGCAAGAGAACTTTGTGGTTCTGGCTGAAGATGTTGATCGCAGACACCTGGATTCTTCCAGAAAACCCAGACCTTCTGTCTGGGGGAACCATATTCCATCCTCAAGCGACTGGGCTGCATTTAACAGCTTGGAATCTGAGAGTTCAATATTCGTGTAAAGGGTTCTCGTCTAATTTGGTCTCCACCTTATTCGGTAGTAGCCAGCGGCCGGTTAAAGCAGTCACATCTACCGACTGTTCTGCAAGTGAGATCGCCGTGAGACACCCTAAATTACATGGACTATGGCAGAGTATTTTGTTATTTTTGATTGTTTACAGGGGACATAGGCATTGAGAATTAGGTGTTCAGTGAGTATGGTGAATTTAAATTTAATGGAGTCTGTCATTTTTGTTTCAAATAAAGGACTTTATTCTGGGTGTATTTTATTTACAAACATTTACTATGGGGTTAGTAATGGGGGCGTCTTATAGACACCTCGTCATTACTAACCTGGGCTTCATGTCAGCTGCCAGTACAAGGCTGACCAAATACTATCACCCCACTTGCCAACACAACAGTGAGGCTAAACTCCAGTTTTGATGCATCTTATTGATTCGATTTTATAGGGGGACCCTATTTCAATTTTTTTGAGTCCCCCTGTAGACTAGTCAGTAAAGGCTAAGCAAACAACTGTGAGCTGATATTAATAGCCTGGGAACCTTTATTTCAATCGGTGCCTTACCAGAATATTAGCATCAGCCTTCAGCCGTTATCCCTCTGCTTGTTCTGAAAATTATACGGGAGCCAGCGCAATTTTTTTCATTTTTTGCAAAAATTGACAGATATCGCGGTGCATACTGAATTCTGCTGGTGACTGCATGTGTGTGTTTTTAACACTTTACTTACGGTTTAATAATGATGGTATCTGGCTAACATTACTAAACCTAGGGCTTGGTGTCAGGGACAGCTGCTGACACCAAACCCTAATCCCATTACCCTGATGCCACTGCATCAGAATGAAAGATCACAATACACTTTTTTTTTTTTATACTTTATTTAGCTCAAAAAAAGCATTCTTTGCTGTACAATAACGCATGCAAAAAACGCATGAAAAATGTTTTTGCTGCCAAGAGATTTAGAAACCTTGCAGAAATTTCTGCAAGCAATACTCAACGTGCGCACATATCCTTATATTCCCTCTTGTTACTAAGAATTGCACCTTCTGGTTGGTGTCTTTTTTTTTTTTTGTTCACTTATTGGTGAAAGTTCAGAAATAATTTGTGTGTACACTAACTATTGGAGGTTCGTGGGGTGTGGCCTGAACCTGGAGCTGAACAGACGTGCTTCTCTAAAAAAAAAATCAGCTAAAGTGTCTGTTTCATGCTGGCATTCACCCCCCCCAAGATGAACAAAAGAAGCGCACAGTATTCCTACTGCTAATAGGAGCTAAGTGGCGCATTTACATGACACTTCGGCCGTTGTGAGCCCCTAAAAGACGATCGGGACCCCAACGAAGCCTCGAGGCAGGAGTGCTGGAGCTAGATACTAACACATGAGCCATGCACACAGTGAACAAGTCTGTAGGACATTGTTCACACCACCAAAAGACTGAAACACAGAATAGATTTTTGCATCGCTTTATTCTGCGAGCTATAACTTTTTTATTTTTTCGCTGATGATGCTGTATGGCGGCTCGTTTTCTGCGGGACAAGATGACGTTTTCAGCGGTACCATGTTTATTTATATCCGTCTTTTTGATCGCGTGTTATTCCACTTTTTGTTCGGCGGTATGATGATAAAACATAGATTATTTTCCTTTGTTTTTTTTTTTTTGTTTTTTTAAGGGGTTCACTAAAGGGGTTAACTAGTGGGACAGTTCTATAAGGCGGGTCGTTACGGACGTGGCGATACCAAATATGTGTACTTTTATTTTGTTTTTTTTATTTACATGAAGAAATGAAGAAATTTCCTTTATTTTGTAAATTTTTTTTTACACATATGATTTTCATTTTTTTAACTTTTTTACTTTGTCCCAGGGTGGGACATCACTGTATAAAGTCAGATCACTGGTCTGACAGTGTGCACATCACTCTGTGAGACCAGCGATCTCACAGGCACTGCTGCAGGCTTTCTCAGCGCCTGCTCTCAGCAGGCACTGAGGAAGCCGCCTCCCTGCAGGACCCCGCAGCCATCTTGGAACTGGGGTCTTGCAGGGAGGAAAGCCTCAGAACAGCGCGATCACATCACACTGTTCTGAGGGTCTCAGGAAGCACGCGAGGAGCCCCCTCCCTGCGCAATGCTTCCCTGTGCCCCCTGTACAGGGGTTAATGTGCCGGGAACGGTCCGTGACAGCTCCTGGCACATAGTGCCGGGTGTTAGCTGTGATAATCAGCTGACACCCGGATGCGCTCCCCCGGGAGAGCGTCCGATCGCATGGGACGTACTATCCCGTCCATGGTCAGATTGTCCCGAGTTTCATGGACAGGATAGTACGTCGGATAGCAGAAAGGGGTTAATGTCATAACATCTAAAAGTATGTCTAAGTGTAAGATGCATGTTAAACATATGGGTTATTTATGGATCATCTAAAAATGGCTAAGAATATATCTTTGATGAACTGGAATGTGCGGGGATTGAGAGACCTTATTAAACATACTGCAATACTAAAATACATCAGGGAAGCAGCGCCCTCCATCACATGTCTGCAGGAGACGCACATGAGTAGAGATAATCTCTCAATACTTGATTGGGCCTGGCTGAGTCATAATTTTCATTGGGAGTTTCGATTCTTATACACACATACTCAGTTTGATCTCCTCTGCTGTAAGATAGATGGGGAAGGGAGATGCATCTGCCTCCACTGTAGAATCTTTAGACAGGAATATATACTTGTCTCAGTGTATATACCTCCCCCATACAATGATTCAGTAATGAGGGAGATTATGTTAGCTGTAAATACTTTACCGATGCTGCCAGTCCTAATGTTGGGAGATTTTAATAATGTTCTAAATCCAGGGTTGGGTGGGATGAGTCAGGGTTCATGCTCTGGGGAGGGTGGGAAATATAATTCTGTCTCGAAATTGGGGATCTTCTGTCGGAACACTCACTTAATGATTTATGGAGGTTGAGACATCCTGATATTAAGCAGTATTCTTGTTTCTCAAGTTAACATAACACAATGTCTCGTGTAGATTTGGCTTTGGGTACGGACCCAATATTCAAACAATTGGAATCAATAGAATACCTCCCTAGATTATTGTCAGATCACTCGCCATTACTGGTGAAATTATCAAAATTCTGCCCAAACTGTATAGTTTTGATGCATTTTGGTTGCAGATGATTGATGGTCATTTGATAGAACAGGTCATCAAGGATTAGTTCTTATAAGGTCATCAAGGATTAGTTATTATATAACTCTGTAACAGTGTCATGGGATACTTTGTGGTATGCAATTAAGGCCTGTCTTAGGGGTGCTCTTATTCTGCAGTGAGCAGAGAAAAGTTAAAGAACAGACAGTTCAGTGAATTCCTTAGATTAAGGGTTCAGGACAAGGAACAACCTTTTGCCTCAAGTGGAGAAAGAGTGCATCTTGAGATGAAAGTTGCTCAAGATGCTTACAATTCACATGTATTAGAATTGAGATCATTTCAAAAACAATTTTACTTTGATGAAGGTGAAAAAGCGGGACATGTCCTAGCATTAATAGCAAACGCACAGAGAAGGCAACATACAGTATATTGCTGCACTGAGGGATGAGACTGGGGAGATGTATAAATCCCCACAGATATTAAAACAATTTAAAATGTTCTATGAATCCCTGTATACATCCAGGGCAACTGGGACGCAATCCCAGACCCAGGAGTTTGTGCGAGGATTAGGTCTTCCTAAGATCTCAGATGAGGATAGGACGTTCTTGGACAAGCCAATCACGTTGGAGGGGGGCGTTGGCAGACATGGCAAATAATAATAATAATAATCTTTATTTTTATATAGCGCTAACATATTCCGCAGCGCTTTACAGTTTTGCACACATTATCGTCGCTGTCCCTGATGGGGCTCACAATCTAGATTCCCTATCAGTATGTTTTTGGAGTGTGGGAGGAAACCGGAGTACCCGGAGGAAACCCACGCAAACACGGGGAGAACATACAAACTCCTTGCAGATGTTGTCCTAGGTGGGATTCGAACCCAGGACTCCAGCGCTGCAAGGCTGCAGTGCTATCCACTGAGCCACCGTGCTGCAAATAATAAAACAGGGTTCTGATGGGATTCCATTGAATTGTATAAAAAATATGGGGGTAAACTGTTACCTAAACTTTTAAATATGTTTCAGGAAGCCATTAAATCACACTCATTACCTAAATCCATGCCAGAAGCCATTATAGTAGTGATACCTAAACAAGATTAGGCTCCCCTACAACCAGAGTCGTGTAGGCCCATTTCCCTTCTCAATACTGATGTAAAGATAATAGCTAAGGTTCTGGCCAATAGACTTACCATGGTTATTTCTTCTATTGTTCATCAAGATCAGTCTGGGAATATGCCAGTAAGGTCGACGGCAACTAACATAAGATGTCTATATTTGAATCTGCAGATGCCGGTTGATAACTCGGGATAGAATCATTTGCTCCTTAGACGCAGCCAAAGCTTTTGACAGTGTGGAATGGGGATTCATGTGGTCAGTTTTACAAGAATTTGGATTGGGGGCAGAATTTATAAATTCAATAAACTTATATACCAATCCTACAGCCAGGAAAGGGTGAATGGTTCCTTATCAGAAGCATTGGCATTGGGGAGAGGTACTGGATAAGGTTGTCCCTTGTCACCTTTGCTTTTTTTCAATGGTGGTTGAGCCCCTAGTGATTCTGCTACGGAATCATTCTGGGATAGAGGGGTTTAGAAGAGGGGGGTTAGAAGATAAAATTGCACTTTATGCGGATGACATTTTACTCTTTCTAGCTAATGCGTCTGTCTGCCGATGGCAGTGGAGGTGATCCAGTCTTTTGGGACCTACTCTGGGCTGGTGATTAACTGGTCTAAATCTGTGCTGACACCTTTAGATGAGAGGGGGGGGGGGGTCAGGTTGTCAATCCACATTTCTCTGGACTGCAACTGGTATCAATATTTAAATATATGGGAGTAATGGTCTCACCTAGCGCGCTAGATTATGAAAAACTAAGTTTAGCCCCAATCCTCACTAAGTTTACACAGAAAAGGGATGAGCCTAATTTAATTTAATTAAAATGATATGGATGCCCCAGCTGCTGTATCTTCACAATTCACCAATAAGGAACCCTTTTAGGTTCTTTCAGGTTATTGAAGGGGTGTTTAGATCTCTGCTTTGGAGGGGTGAAACGGCTTGTATTAAATTGGAAACTCTGCAGATTGACAAATCAGGTGGTTAGCGGTTCCTAACCGGTGGATCTATTTCTTGGCAGCCCAAGCTCAATATTTTAGAGGATGTGAGGATACAGGTAAAAATTTGTTAAAGGATCTCTTGCAGTGGGGGGTAAATAGCTGATCTTTATATGAAGCACTAGATGGTAACAAATTCAAATCTTCTCCAAAAAAAACTTCCCACATTATCGTTAATGCATAAAATATGGTGGAAAATAAGAGATCTGCAACAAATAGAGTTGTTCAAAACTTACATCAATATGTGACATCACATGGTTAATTAATCTGAGAAGTTTGGTGGGTTTTGGGAGGTGGAAGGAGAGGAGGGTGGGCAGGGTATCCCAGCTGCTATTAGATAATGTTCTCAAATCTTATGCACCATTACAGGAGGAGTTTGATCTCAATCCAAAGGACATTTATAAATACCTCCAGCTACGTCTTGCATTCAATGCAGACTTTACGGAGAGTGGTTTGAAAGTCTATGTACCAAATACTGTTATACAGTTAATTAGTAGATCAAATAGTTCATCTGGGATAATATCGCGGCTATATAGATCTTTATTAACATTAGTGCTAAGCAAACACCCAATTCATAGTAAAGAGAGATGGGAGGCAGAGATCGGCCCAATAGAAGGTCAATGGATAGAGATATTGGAAAGGGTACCTCAACACTCTTAGTGAAGCGCATAGACTTTCTCAACTTATCTAATACTTAAGGTGTATAGAACACTGGAGTTTGTGTAAGATTGGGGCCAGAGCAGACGCATGCTGTCCTAGTTGTGAGGTGGAGCCGGCTACTCTACTTCATATGATGTGGTCCTAAAGCTGGAGAGCTACTGGAGGAAAGTACTAGGATTAATTAGATAAGTGCTTAAGGTGGTATTGGAAACTACGCCCTTAGTTTGTGTGCTGAGGTATGTGGAAGATCTACAGACAACTGAGCCGGGTAAAGTGGCTATAGCACGAATGCTGTATTTAGCAAGGAAAATAGTGCAACACTGGTTGGATACTGAGAGCCCAACAAAAAAGGAATACAGTGGGTACGGAAAGTATTCAGACTCCTTTAAATTTTTCACTCTTTGTTTCATTGCAGCCTTTTGGTAAATTCAAAAAAGTTCATTTTTTTTCTCATTAATGTACACTTTGCACCCCATCTCGACTGAAAAAAAAAAAACAAATGTAGAAATTTTTGCACATCTATTAAAACAGAAAAACTGAAATATCACATGGTCATAAGTATTCAGACCCTTTGCTCAGACACTCATATTTAAGTCACATGCTGTCCATTTCCTTGTGATCCTCCTTGAGATGGTTCTACTCCTTCATTGGATTTATAAAGGCACACACCTGTCTATATAAAACCTCACAGTGCATGTCAGACCAAATGAAAATCATGAGGTCAAAGGAACTGGCCAAGGCGTTCAGAGACAGAATTGTGGCAAGGCACAGATCTGGCCAAGGTTACAAAAGAATATCTGCAGTACTCAAGGTTCCTAAGAGCACAGTGGCTTCCAAAATCCTTAAATGGGAGAAGTTTGGGACCACTAGAAGTCTTCCTAGACCTGGCCATCCAGCCAATCTGAGCAATCGTGGGAGAAGAGCCTTCGTGAGAGAGGTACAGAAGAACTCCAAGATCACTGTGGCTGAGCTCCACAGATGCAGTAAGAAGATAGGAGAAAGTTCCACAGAGTCAAGTATCACTGCTGCCCTCCACCAGTCATGCCTTTATGGCAGAGTGGCTTGACGGAAGCCTCTCCTCAATGCCAGACATATGAAAGCCCGCATAGTTTGCTAAAAAAAACACATGAAGGACTCCCAGACTATGAGAAATAAGATTCTCTAATCTGATAAGATGAAGATAGAACTTTTTGGTGATAATTCTTAGCGGTATGTGTGGAGAAAACCAGGCACTGCTCATCACCTTCCCAATACAATCCTAACAGTGAAACATGATGGTGGCAGCATCATGCTATGGGGGTGTTTTTCAGCTGCAGGGACAGGACGAGTGGTTGCAATTGAAGAAAACATGAATGTGGCCAAGTACAGAGAAATCCTGGATGAAAACCTCTTTCAGATTGCTCTGGACCTCAGACTTGGCCAAAAGTTCACCTTCCTACAAGACAATGACCCTAAGAACACAGCTAAAATAACAAAGGAGTGGCTTCAGAACAACTGTGACCATTATTGACAGGCCCAGCCAGAGCCCTAACCTAAACCCAATTGAGCATCTCTTGACTGACCTGAAAATGGCTGTCCACCAACATTCACCATCCAACCTGACGGAACTGGAGAGGATCTGCAAGGAAGAATGTCAGAGAATCCCCAAATCCAGGTGTGAAAAACTTGTTGCATAATTCCCAAGAAGACTGTACTAGCCCAAAAGGGTGCTTCTACTCAACACTGAGCAAAGGGTCTGAATACTTATGACCATGTGATATTTCAGTTTTTCTTTTTTAATAAATTTGCAAAAAATTCTACATTTCTGTTTTTCAGTTAAGATTGGGTGCAGAGTGTACATTGAGAAAAAATGAACTATTTTGAATTTACCAAATGGCTGCAATGAAACCGAGTAAAAAATTTAACCCCTTAACGACCGCTGATACGCCTTTTAATGGCAGTAGTTAAGGGTACTTAAACTACAGCGCCTAACGGCGCTAATGAAAAAGTCTATAGCGCCCCCCAGTGTCAGAATTTCTCCGGGGTCTTGGCTGCCGGGGGTAGCGAGACCCCAGACAACATGATTCGGGTCGGTTTTTACCGACCCCGGTGTTGCGATCGCCGTTATTAACAGTGTAACGGCGACCGCAAAAAAAAAAAGTCCGATGTGCCATTTAATTTCTCTCTCCACTGATGTGATCGCACATCAGAGGAGAGAGAAATAGGGTCCCTGATTCCCCCCTCTGTACCTCCTGCTTCCCCCATCTTCTTCCAGTTAGAAAATGGCAGGCGCATGTGTAGTGCCCCTGCCGAGATCTGCCAGCCGGCAACAATAGGAGGATTTTTCCTATGGGTTAATTTTGGTCACTGTGATAGACTCTATCACAATGATCAAAATAAAATATAGTAAATAAACCCCCCTTTATCACCACCTTAGTTAGGGAAAAATAATAAAATAAAGAAAGTATATTTATTTCCTAAAATATATTTATTTCCATTTTCCCATTAGGGTTAGAGTTAGGCTAAAGTGAGTTGGGATAATGTTTTAGGGTTAGAGTTGGGCTAAAGTGAGTTGGGCTAAAGTGAGTTGGTCTAAAGTGAGTTGGTCTAAAGTGAGTTGGTCTAAAGTGAGTTGGTCTAAAGTGAGTTGGGCTAAAGTGAGTTGGGCTAAAGTTTTTAGGGTTAGGGTTGGGATTAGGATTGGAATTAGGGTTGGAGTGTGTTGGGGTTAGGGTTGGAGTTAGAATTGGGGGGTTTCCACTGTTTAGGTACATCAGGGGGGTCTCCAAACGCGACATGGCGCCACCATTGATTCCAGCCAATTTTGCGTTTAAAAAGTCAAACTGTGCTCCCTCCCTTCTGAGCCCTACTATGCGCCCAAACAGTGGTTTACCCCCAGATATGGGGCATAAGCGTACTCTAATAATAATAATAATCATCTTTATTTATATAGCGCCATCATAT
>VIAB01000746.1:55292-66047 GCA_009801035.1 Oophaga pumilio
GTGATTCCATAATTTTTGCCAGGGGTTGTAGAAGAGGACGCTGCACGTCGTGGGAGCAGGGGGAAGGTGAGAAGAATCTTTTTTTTATATATAAATGTGTTAGAGAAGTGCTAAGGGCTCAGAAAGGGGGACATTTTATCAAAAAAGAGCCCAGGATCAGGGCATAATAACATGAAGGAGCCCAGGATGGGGGACATTATACCAGAATGGGGGACATTATTACCAAAAGTGGCTCAGGATGGGTGACATTATACCAGGATAGGGGACAACATGAAGGAGCAAAGAATGGGGACATTACACCAGGATGGGGACAATAATACTGGAAGAGGCCCAGGATGGAGTACATTATACCAGGAAGAGGCCTAGGATGAGGAACATACAGTCTTACAAAAAGTTAGGGATATTTGCCTTTCGGGTGAAATTTCAGAAGTATCCTAAAATGCACTCTAACCTTTTCAGGTGAAATTAACGTGACCGTCTCTAAACTTCTGGATGCTCATATCCAACTGTTTTGGCACAACTTGCTGTTCTTTAACAAGTAGCCTAATGGTAAAATTCACAAAAGTTGTTTGATCCATGAATCGCCCAATATATTTTGGTGTTCAATTAGAATTGGTATGTAAACAGTCATACACATCATGCATTTCACATTTTGACATCATGAGACCAAGATGTGGCCAAGTGGACATCCTTTGGCCACATCCTATACTGTTGACTGCTTCATTATGAACAATGCCCTTTGGAACTGGATGAGAATGCCGCACAACTTCAGGCATATTTAAGGGAGGTGAGAGGCACCCAAGTGTCACGTCAGACGATTCAAAAATCGTTTAGATCAGTAGGGTCTGTGTGGTAGACGACCTGCAAGGGTATCTGACCAGATGACCATCATCTTGCATGGGCCAGGGAGCATCTACGCTGGCCGTTGACCAGTGAGCCTCAGTGCTGTTCACTGATGAAAGTCGATTAAGGCTGAGCGGAAATGATGTCGCCAAATGATATTGGAGACATCAAGGAGAGCGCTATGCCACCGTTGTCAATAGACGATCCTTTGGTCATGGTGGGGTTACAGTGTGGGCAGGTGTGTCTAGTCAATACAGAACTGCCCTACACTTTGTGAAGGATACAGTGACAAACCCCTACTGCTTGAATAACATCATTAATCCTGTCATTGTGCCATTGTATGAACAACACAAGCCTAATTTCATCTTTATGGACGGCAATGCTCCTGATTATTAAGGTCCCATCATTAGGGAATGGCTGCTGGAGACTGGGATATCTGAAATGGAGTGACCTGCACCTTTTCCAGACCTGTATCCCATAGGAAACCTATGGGATCAGCTGAGTCATCATATCAAGGCTCCTAACTCTACCCCAGAACCTCAATGGCCAGAGGGACGCCCTTCAAGAAGAGTGGGATGCCACGCCTTAGCAGACAATAACTCGATTTGTGTACAGCATCAAGGCCACATGACAAGTTATTGAGACATTTACATTTTTGGGGGTATATCCACCACTGTTTTAGGCTTTTGTTTCAATAAATTGTTTGAGATGAGGAAATCACCACTACATTGCATGCTTCTACTTAAATGCCTGACTTTCATGATAAAATATCACTGTAGCGTGAACTTTTTATGTTTTCCATAAATTTTCAACTGAAAGCCAAAAATCCCTGTTTGTGAGTAGTGTATATTAGTGGCAGGGGCCTGGATAGGATCATTATACCAGAATACATTATTACACGAAGGCACACAGGATAGATGGGGCTCAGGATGAAGGCCATTATACCAAGAAGGTGCACAGAATGTGTGACATTAATATAGGAAGGGGGACATTATTACTGTTACAGTGATACCACAACAGAGTGGGGTCAGATGATCGGTAGTCTGGTTACATGAGCTCCTGCATTAATTAGAACTGCTTCACCATCCTATTAAACAGTGCAAGTTTCCTTGATGTAATTAATGGCAAGGGTGAATCAGTTCAGTTGATCTCCTGGAACTCTCATTGCTGAATTGTCTCAGCTGTTCTGTGTTGGTCACTCTCCCTCTGGTATATGGCACTTAGGAATTGCCAGTGATAGTTCTGCTTCCTGGTTCGGTGGTGAAGGAGAAAGTTCAGTGTTTGGAGTTGGCGGATGGATAAATTTTCTGGAGATTGCTGTGTGGAGTTGGTTTGCGTGTATTTCCTTATCCTCTCACATTTCCCACTCTGTTGTTTCATGAGTGTATTTGTGTTAGTGTAGTTTTCTTTTTTATCCATTTGTTAACCCTGTCTGTCTGGTTAGTGTCAGCCCCTCACCTCCCTGGTTGGGGTAGGGATCAGATAAGGGTTAAGTTAGGAGCATAGATAGGTACATTAACCCAGTGTCTTCACCTTCAGGAGTAATCCGGGGAATAGGGATAGACTAGGGCGCCCCTAGTTCGAGGGATAGGGTAGGTGCCCACAGTCCCTTTATGCTACGTGACAATTACATTATGAGGGGGCAACATGTATGTCTTTATAGGATCTAGGGCCCATACATCTGACCAACATGCAGGTAGGGGCCAAAGTCCAAATTTTGCCTGGGGCCCAAACGACTCTGGTTATTCCACTGTCTCTGTAGTCTCAGAATGGCTGATCACCTATGTAAGGCACAGATTCTATGCTTTAGAGCTTGCTTGTGCCGCTCTGAAACAGCTCCTTCCCCCTCTACATTCCTCCCATGCTGCAGAGGCGACATTTATAAGGAGTGCGCTCAATTTGGTGGAGCGGCACAATGTGGTGCTGGTCTGAACTGTCAATCTTTAGGCTTCAGGAGCGCACTGCTCCCAGCAAAGCAGGAAGTAGGAGGTCGTTGAGCGGTGCGCTCTTGAAAAAGTCAACATAACCCCTTTAATTATGCTCTACTGTATATAGCAATACAGACACAGCAGAGCTGATCTGTCATTTCTGATTTTAAGATGTATGTAAAATACAGGTAACATATGATATGATAATTCACCTCCACTACATCTTACAAACACTGCTACATGGTGCCATGCTTTTGGCAATCTACAAATAAAATACAGCCATCTTCAGCATCAAGCAGGGCTGACGACTGCAGAAAAATGGCCAATGATTTTCACATTGTTGCTCTGCCAGGACATCCCTGTGAATAGAAAGGCTAATAGGCCTCTGCGCGCGTTTCTTTCCGCAATCAACAAGCAACTCAAAATCACAAGGATGGAAAGGTCACTATATCTAATTGCCCAGATAAATCACACTCTGTCAGAAGCCTGCGGAGGATGGGGGTCCCCCTCCATATGGAGATAGCGTCACTCCAATGGAGACTATTTCATAAACACTAATTTGGGAGCCATGCTTGTGAAGTGACACTTAGCAATGGTTGGCACAGATATCGGAGCGACATCCAATTAAATTAACCTCCAACTGATCAACACAACTAAACAAATTATGCCGGGGTCTGACCGAGATTAAGGAGGCTGCAGATCTGGCCAGGAACGTTTGGCGCGAAGCTTCATTCCTTATAACAAGTTTTAACCTAATCTCCAGTGTCGCTCTTAGCTCTGGGGCCAAATTCTCTTCAGATCCTCTTCTGGTTCCTGGGAGCAGAGGATCACTTTGCATTAGGGAGGATGGCACGGCCTGCAGATATAAAGCAAGAAGCAAATAATTACACACAGCAAGGAGAAGGCGAGACGAGACCTCTGTCAGATGGAAACCAGTGCCCCATCCAATTCCAGTGGTTCCAGTGGTTCGGCGCTGGATCCAGGTGTTCTGCAGAAATGTGTGACATTCATTTGGCAAATTTTACTAAAAGGCATTTACTGGAGCGGAGGAGGAAATGTGCAGCCGTCGCTTGTTTCAGTAAATTAACATTCGCCTGCTTGTCGCTTTCATTAGACGAGAAGACACAAGGTTCATTAGCTGGGATGCAACCTGCGAGTCTGCAGCTGCTGTGTGACTGCCTGACCCAGGACATGCTGCAACACTATGGTGGAGATTTACTAAGCAAAAGGCACCAAATAAAAGGAGGACATGCTATGCACCAATTACATGTCTTGTAGCTGAACCTAAAAAACAAGTTAAAAAATGCAGTGCTCGCAGTTACCACTAGGTACAGCTGGCACTGGTATTTATGGGGAGCGCTCTGCTGGTAGTAGTGTTATTTATGGCGAGCGCTCTGCTTGTAGTGTAATTTATGGGGATCGCTCTGCTGGTAGTGTCATGTATGAGGAGCACTATGCTGGTAGTGTTATTTATGGGGAGCGCTCTGCTGTTAGTGTCATGTATGGGGAGCACTCTGTTGTTATTGTCATTTATGGGGAGCACCCTGCTGGTAGTGTTATTTATGGGGAGCGCTCTACTGTTAGTGTCATGTATGGGGAGCAGTCTGTTGTTATTGTCATTTATGGGGAGCACTCTGCTAGTAGTGTTATTTATGGGGAGCGCTCTACTGTTAGTGTCATGTATGGGGAGCAGTCTGCTGGTAGTGTTATTTATAGGGAACACTCAGCTGTTAGTGTCATTTATGGGGAGCACTCTGTTGTTATTGTCATTTATGGGGAGCGCTCTGCTGTTATTGTCATTTATGGGGAACTCTGCCGGCAGTGTCATTTATGGGGAGCTCTCTGCTGTTAGTGTCATTTATGGGGAGCACTCTGCTATCTCTGTTGTTTATGGCGAGCACTCTAATGGTAGTGACATTTATGGCGAGAAGTCTTGTGACACTGTTATTTATGAGGAGCACTCTGTTAATGGAAAGCACTGTTGTTTATAGGAAGCACTCTTTTTGGTACAGCTGTTTATGGAGGGCTCATCTGCTGGTAATCTCGTTTGGGAGGGGCACTCTGTTGTTTATTGGAACCACTTTGTTGGTACAATTGTTTATGGGATACAATCTTATAGCACTATTTTTAATCAAATGCACTCTGCTGGTAGTGTTTATAGATAGCATTCTGCAAGTACTGTATCTGGGGAGCACTCTGCAAGCACTGTTTACGGGGTGCACTCTGTAGGCATTGTTTATGGGGAGCACTCCACAGGCACTGTTTATGGGAGAACTGTGCAAGTACTGTTTAAGAGAGCATTCTGCAGGCACTGTTTCTGGGGAGCGCTGTGTAGGCACAATTTAAGGAAAGCACTCTGCAGACACTGTTTATGGGTTGCACTTCGTAGACAGTGATTACGAAGAGCGCTCTGCGGGTACTGCTTATAAGGAGCACTCTGCAGGCACTGTTTATGGGAGCACTCTGCAGGCATTGTTTATGGGGATTACTCTGTAGGCACTGTTTATAAGAAGCACTGGCCAGACACTGTTTATGTGGAGCAATCTGCAAGCACTGTTTATGGGGAGCACTCTGCAGGCACTGTTTATAAGGAGAAATCTACAGGCACTATTTATAAGGAGCACTCAGCAGGCCCTGTTTATGGGGTGCAATCTGAAAGTACTGTTTATGGGGTACATTCTGTTGACACTGTTTAAGGGAAGCACTCCGCAGGCACTGTTTATGGGGAGAACTCTGCAGACACTGTTTATGGGGAGCACTCTGCAGACACTGTTTATGGAAAGTACTCTGCAGGTACTGTTCATAAGGAGCACTCTGCAGGTACTGTTTATGGGGAGAACTCTGCAGTCACTGTTTATGGGGAGCACTCTGCAGACACTGTTTATGGAAAGTACTCTGCAGGTACTGTTCATAAGGAGCGATCTGCAGGTACTGTTTGTGGAAAGCACTCTGCAGGCAGTGTTGTTTATGGATTTCACAGTTTTGCGGCACAGAAATATTATTATCCCTGAGGAAGTATTGTCTTATCTTACATTTTCATAAGCGTAAACGTAGTGTATATACTGAATATACACATATATATGTACACAGGGCCGCCATCAGGGCATTACTGCCCTGACTGGCGTATGGGGCCTGATCAGCAGAGGGTGCCTGCATTGGGCCCCGTCTTATCTGCCCATCGGGCCCCAGCAGCAGGCTTCTGCCGGTGCAGTAACTGAACCTGCATCCGAGACCAGTGACCAGGTAATTACAGCAGGAAGATTTGCTGTGAAGAAGACACCAAGGCTGAGATTCGTTTAGGTAGAGGTGAGAAAGTACTCTTCCAAACCAAAGAGCTTCCTGTGATCAAAGTACTGAACGCAGACCAGCTGGAACCATTGGTAAGCGATAAATATTGGTGATTGCATTGATTCAAGATTTATGGGAGATTTATTTTCAGCGACGTAGTGAAGGGACGCACATAATGCCTTCACTCACATCACCGTAAGGCCATTTTAACCCTTCCAATTGAATAACGGTCTGATGGATAATACTATCCATACCATGTTTCATCTCTATAGACAAATAAAATTGTGATAAAAAACATGATGACATTATCTACCACCTGGGACCTCCAGGGGTGAAAATTTTCTGAAAGCTAGGGATCTCACAAAATTCAGACTTAGCCCATCACACAACCAGCACCCATATGAGCTTACCAAGGGGAGGTATGTGGGCGTAACTTTAATCTAATAAAAATCAGAGTTTGATTGTCTGCCATTGCTCATTCTGGAAGACATAGTTCGCTGTGAGAGTTTTTCACTTTCCTAATCGGAGCACTTCCCTCCATAAAGATAAAAGCCATTCCTGCAACATCAGGTTTAGTAAATTTCTTTTGTTATCCTCTTTTACTGCATGTAATTGTATATACCGTATTGTTATATTCATATTTTGTATCATCATTGTATATTTTTTTTATAAACCCTGCTTAACTTTCTGCATTAAATATATAACATTTAATAGGTTCTGTGTGACCCCCAGCAGGCTGTTATCTGTGACATCACCTATCCAGTAGGTAGGGGGTAATATATTTTGACACGGAATACCCCTTTAAGTTAACAGATCCTGATAATTTTAAAGGGATCCATTTAAAGTCTTTAAGACTGATATAAAGGGAGAGATTTGTTTACCTGTCTGATTCTCACCCTTGATGGTCCAGTGTCTTCCTTGCAATCTATGTAATACCTAAATTCCCCTGTGGTGGCGCTGTGGAGGAAGTAAACCCTTTTTGCCCAGATCACTGATCTCTAGGGAATTGTTACTTAGGCAATTAGTAAGTGATCGGGAATGAGATGTCTTACAGACTCCGTCTGCTGTCCCGGCCGGCTGCGGTGGATTATTACTCGGTCTCCGGGACACAGTTATGTGATTGCTGGCGACATATGCAGTGATTGATTGACTGATTGATTCGCCTGGTAAAGTCACCCCTCAAGGACTGGTTGGGGACAATGGATTCCGCCGCGCTCCGAATCCCCGAGGTAATGTTACCCTTTCAGATCAACCAGAATTAATCAAATCCAATTTTCTCTGAATATTCCTTGTATCTATCCAGCGCAAGAATGAGCAGCCCGAGGCGACCGTCTCTGGAGCGCGAAGATGTATTATAGATCTACACTCGGAGGAATCAAGCCATGACACTAAAAAGGGGGCACCCCGGTATTAATCTGATACATTAGATGTGACCCCGTTATACATCCCCACAACAAGAGATGGATTTTTTTAATGAAAATTTGCCCTGGATTAACCCTTTATTTCAAACCGTGTATGGTTTTATCACAGTTTGCACAGGGCTCATCCTGCTTTCACAGCAGCCTGAAAACCTGCTGTAACCATACATTATACCGGCCATTTCTTCCAAAACGTCTGAAATAATGACACTGTAGCTGTAAAACCCTTTAAATATAAAGCTTACAGATATATGCAACCCAAATCCAAGAACCTTCAGTGATCAGCTCTGAGCCTTCAGTAAGTGTTCACTTATCTTGCAGTGCCCCCATAGGACATATGAAGTGTTACATGAAGTATCTACAAACTGAATGTCCCTTTGCGTCCTCCATCTTCTGTGGCTGTTTGCCTCTACTTCTATGGTAAATCATTAATAGCAACAGAATGAATTGCTCCAGTTTGTCTTAACACATCATTTTTTTTGCTTTCAAAGATATTTTTTATTTCCAGAAATATGGCACTGCCATGGGTGCGGACTGTGCTCCCTCATACGCAACCCTCTTCCTGGGATACTGGAAACAGGGATTGTTTGGTGATGCGGGGCACATGCCGCCAACCATGTGCAGTGCTGGCTAAGGTATATCGATGATCTTTTGATAGTATGGCAGGATGCTGTGAGTGAACTTGAGCAATTCATGGACCGACTCAATGAAAATCCTTTCAATATTACATTGGCTGCTCATTATAGTGCTGATAACATTGATTTCCTGGACATTACTATTGAGGTAGATGAACATCGTTATGTACAGACAGACATTTAGAGGAAATCAACATCTGTAAATGCGTCATTGCATGCTGATTCTGCACACATTCATTCTAAAGATCTCACGACTAGTTTCATGGAGAGGGGTATAGTAAAAGGTGCATAAATGGTGCTTACAAGAGAGAGCCAGGACCTGTCCCCGCAGCAAACTGTTGCAGTCAGGTACAGACTGGGACTGAAATTCAGCCTTGGCATTTGCAATCACACAGGCCCATGTTGTCCCCATCTCCAAGCACCAGATGGGAATATATTACTAATATTACCCTGGATGGAAGAAAGCAATATTTATTACAAGACCAATATTTCTAATGATACCTGTGGCCTGCTGGAGTAAGTGACGGAGTCAGCGACTTTGTGCTCCGTGATGATAATGAGTCTGATTTTCATGGACTGTTAGATAGAAGTTGGACAAACTTTTTTTCCACATATGACAAAAAACTGACGAAAATTTAATCAAACTTTGATTAATATCACTGATGAAACTCTCCGTTTTTCTCGTACATCAAGAAAACTGAGGGCAGAATGAGCCCTTATGGAGATCTTAAACCACCTTAGGTGAAGATGTATCAGTTCTGCCTGCTTATGCAGAATAGTGTTTACGTCACTATATAGCACCCACCTGCTCCATAGCGCTGTATACAGATATAGTACCTAACAATCCCTATCTCAGAAACACAGTGACCGATTTCATTGGCAGCCAGCATTGCTATTTACTGTCCTCATTATCAATCCTGGGCGGGGGTCACATATTCTGAATGTCTATTGTGGATTGATCTTTATTCTTCATGACATATAAGCTGCCCAGACACCCTGGGTAATATAAAAATCACCTTACATTCAGAAACAGATGAGGTCAGCTACTCGGTGCTCTCACTAATATTCTCTACCTGCCGGCAACCTAAGACCACGCGGAATTATTGATTACATCCACGTGACACCGCGCGCTGTCAGATCATCTAATACAAGGAAACCCAATGATGATTTCTATTATGGTGCTCTTTTGCCATCTAGTGGTACACTTATGGAATGCAATAAAATTACATATTTAGCTGCAGTTTTAAGTTTCATGTACCGAAATCAGAGCTCATACGTTGCACTGATGAGGGGTAATACCGTGAAACACTACATCTGCAAATTAGGATTTTGGTTTTGCTTTTATCATATGTCATATCGCAAGGCTCGTTAAAGGGTCGATATTGACATGTAGTATTACTACTTCCAATAGGTGGCGCTAGAGTCCAAGTCCTCTTCCTCTCTGAACAGACAATTTGCATATTTAAGTTTCATGTTGAACCAGACACATGATGTAATAGTGGCTGCAGAGCAGAATAAATGTTTGTTACGCAGATATGATCAATCAAAGTATTTGGCACCTAATTAGTTAACTTTTTTAAGTCCAAGGGGGTGTTATCAGTCAGTTTTCACTGAGGGTGTGTCCTTCTTCTCCCGATATGATGCTAACCAATCATAAGCAAGCAACAACACTCAAAGGAAAGACAAACATGCCCCCACCATAGCTTAGAGTAGGTCTCTCAGTGTGTGAGATGTAAGGATACAGCTCTAATTTCCTGGTCTAACCTTCTACATGAATCAGTGTGGGGAGGGGCGGCACAGCTAAGATTAGTAGTGCCATATTACAAACCCTTTAATCAGCTCTCCTGATTACTGAGTGTATCAGTAATTACACTTATGTCTGAAGCAACTTGTACTTTTGTGCTGCCATTACATCTCACACAGGAATAAGCTGTCTGTTCTGAGCTACTCCTGTGTGAGACGTAATAAGACTCTGCTCTGCTCTCTTTGCAAAGTGATTACAAGTTGAGCAAAACAGACATAAGTGGGATTACTGACACATTACCAAACAGGCAGTGTGGGGGATGAGCAGTACAGCTGAGCTGAGAGAGGTAGGAGGGGAGCTGATAGAAGGGTTTGTAATGTGATCCATCTAAACACAGTTGTGCTGCCCTTCCCACACCTTCCCCTCCAGGACATTATCTGAAAGGTGTTAGTCATCCGTGCTTTCTACCCAGGCAGGAGGTTAGACCAGGAGATCAGAGCTGTATCCGTACATCTCATACACTGAGAAATATGCTTTAAGTTATGGTTGGGGGGAGGGGTGTTCTTCTTTGAGTGTTAATGCTTGTTTATGATTGGTCAGAATCATACAGGGAGAAAAATTATACCTCCCTCCCCCACAGTGAAAACTATCTGATAACACAGTCTTAGGATTAAAAAATGTTAACTCATTAGGTGCTAAATACTTTGATTTGCTAATATCTCCGCAACAGAGAGGTGAAATAATAAATAAATACGTTTTACTCTGTTCTGCAGTCACAATTATCTCCGGTGTCCAGAGCAACATGAAAAATGTTGTGAAGGGTCTCTTTTTAATAGATATATATGTGGAGGAGTCAGGGTGTGCTCTACATCGATCAGATGCCAGCTGTGTTGCTTAGC
>VIAB01000746.1:83716-98972 GCA_009801035.1 Oophaga pumilio
AAAGTGAATGGTGTCATTCAAACCTACAATTTGAAGAGGAGATGATAATTTGGGAGGCGTTAAAATTCTGTTGCGCGTGACTTATTGTTATGATCTAGACGTCTCCACCCCATAATAACAACAATCTAATATAAAAGCACAAAGCGATCGGAACCATAATTTACTTGATTCCTCCTTTAGGAATCTTCGAGTCTCCGTTATCTTTATGTTTTTCTGTCGTTTTTCAGAAACTTCTGCAGAACTTCACGAAAGAAGCGAAGAACTTTGACGGGGGCGTGGCCTGTGTGGAGTGGGCGGGGCTTGTGTGCAGGTGACAGCCGAGCTGGCTGCAGGTAATACAGGTCAGGGCCGAGGAGGCGGAGAGAGAGGACAGACAGGAAGGGAAGACTCCTCACTTCAGATCCCTACAGAGATCTGGAAGATCCATGAATCCTATTTGGCTCCAGGACTCGGCAGATCAAACATTTCCGCTCTGGGACAATTAAGAAGATCTATTAACAAGACTCCGCAATCTGGATAGAGGGCTCCGCACAGGTACAGTATCCCGTCTCCTTTTATACAAAGCCTATTAATAACCCATTCTGGTCCTGCTGGTTTTCCTGCCTTCAATAACTAATATCCAGGGCGAGAGTCATGTGCCGGGAGTGTCGGGTCTGATACCGGGAGTGTCGAGTCTTGTAGGGCCGTGTGCCATATACACATAATCGTAGGCTTGAGAAGTAACTATAGCTGGTAGCGAGCTCGCTGACAATCCCAGATCTGCCGGATCTGAAGTCGTTGAGGATCTACAAATTCCAGCTTGCTTTACCAGCCGCCTTCTGGCATTGATACTAAATAGTCGTTACAGAATGTGATAACATGAGAAATATTAAAAACACAGATAGATGTCTGATCTTTGAAGACCCCTGATCTCAAAATCTCGTCTCTTTTGATAACCCCCCCACCCAGACACAACATGAAAGAACGCCGATCTGAAGTTGTTGTGGAATGACAAATTCTATCTTGCTTTATCAGCCACCTTCTGGCATTGATGCTAAATAGTAGTTACAAAAGGCAATAATATGATAGATATTAAAGTCATCTGATCTTTGAAGATCTGACCCCTGATTCCAAAAACTCATCTCTTTTTATAACCCCCACAGAACATGGAAGAACGACTGCACGTTATATGTCAACAACAAGGGGCATGGATTCAGAGTGGATGGGGGTCCGATGGGTCAAAGCCAACAATCTCACAAACCCTTTTACCATACCATTATTATATATGCTTACGGTTATAGTCCCTTTTATCAGAAGAAAACAATGGGTCAGATAACATAGATCTAACATCCCGGCCCAGCTCTCCAGGACTGGAGATAATGATATTGTATTCCGATCCCATTATCTATGGTCAGCAGTAGTATCAATATTGTGTGAGTTATAAAGCTTTGAAAGGTTATTCTCCATCTTCATGATAGTGCTCGTAAAAACAAATACTTTTCCAATTCACTGCTTATTACAATATTTAGACGTTCTTGAGATACTAACACTTTTCTTTTGTTTACATCTTGTTGCCTTGGAGACCGACCACCGCTGCTAGACAGTAGAACATACACAGTGATTACAAGCTCTTATCTACAGAGCTTGTAAGTACTATTTTTGAAGATGGCCAGGATCGCTGGAACTTGCTGTCACCTCCTAATCCCAACCAACTTTAGCTCATCGCTTATGAGCTATACAGCAGAGGTGGTCGGTATCCTAGGCAACAAGCAATAAACAAAGTAAAAGTGCTAATATCTGAAAATTTTAATAAGCTGTAAATTGCAAAAGTGCTTGTTTTTACTGAAAATACCCATCTATGGAGAGAGTAATAAACCTTTAAGGCCTCCAAAATAAGATGAGAATTGACTGAATGTCATGGCACTGACTGACCGTCTTATGTGTATGGCGACCTCCTGACTCTTCCTCGACAGATGATGCAGGAAAGAGAAAGATTGTTGCTGATCTGTTCGTTTTCAGGGGAGAGAAGCCAATCCACATGATTGTGGACACCCAACGCATCGCCTTCTAGTGGCAGCGGCACAACGCATCGCATTCTGGTGGCAGCGCTTCAATGCATCTCCTGTTGGTAGCGCTTCAATTCATCTCCTTCTGATGGTAGCGCCCCAGCCCATCGCCTTCTGGTGGCAGCGCCCCAACCCATCGCCTTCTGGTGGCAGCGCCCCAACTCATCACCTTCTGGTGGCAGCGCCCCAACCCATCGCCTTCTGGTGGCAGCGCCCCAACCCATCGCCTTCTGATGGCAGTACCCCAACACATCTCCTGCTGGCAGCGCACCAACGCATCTCCTTCTGGTGGCAGCACCCCAACGCATCTCCTTCTGGTGGCAGCGCCCCAACCCATTACCTTCTGGTGGCAGCGCCCCAACCCATTACCTTCTGGTGGCAGCACTCCAACGCATCACCTTCTGGTGGCATCGCCCCAACGCATCGCCTTCTGTTGGCAGCACCCCAACGCATCGCCTTCTGTTGGCAGCGCCCCAACGCATCGCCTTCTGTCGGCAGCGCCCCAACGCATCGCCTTCTGGTGGCAGCGCCCCAATGCATTACCTTCTGTTGGCAGCGCCTGAACGCATCACCTTCTGTTGGCAGTGCCCCAACGCATCGCCTTCTGGTGGCAGCGCTTCAATGCATCTCCTTCTGTTGGCATCGCCCCAACGCATCTCCTTCTGTTGGCATCGCCCCAACGCATTGATTTCTGTTGGCAGCACCCCAATCCATCACCTTCTGATGGTAGCGTCTCAACGCATCGCCTTCTGGTGGCAGCGCCCCAATCCATCACCTTCTGATGGTAGCGTCTCAACGCATCGCCTTCTGGTGGCAGCGCCCCAATCCATCACCTTCTGATGGTAGCGCCCCAATCCATCGCCTTCTAGTGGCAGCGCCCCAATCCATCACCTTCTGATGGTAGCGTCTCAATCCATCGCCTTCTGGTGGCAGCGCTTGTTATTGGGCTGCTGGCAGCTGTATTGTCGCTGCCTGTCACATGAACTTCTTGTATTTTTATAATGGAATATTTGTTGCTGTATTATCATACTGACCGTCCAGATGCCAGGAGCGGTGGTGGCGGATGGGAGGGGTGATTGTAATGTCTTCCTTGTTTATGTCGGCATCAGCTTTTATGTCAGCTTGTGTTCTCCTGCCCGTGTGAGTTTATGCTGTGGTCTCACACATCAGTCAGGTGCAGCCTTCCCGTAATCCACCCCGGATTATCCGGCATTACAGAGAGTTTTATGGGATTTTATAAAGAAAGCTAAAATAAGAGTTAGACGGCTCACGCATTTTACACCTAAGACCTTAGTCACGCTTCGGTGTTGTGTCCGAGGACACATTATGTTCCAGGCGTATTCACATCTCCATTTTATAGACATATCTTTATTTTTGCATATCGATGGTCTGCAGAAAAATATACGAGCACCACGGGTGCACCGAGCGCCTGTGCTTGGTTTGAGCAGTCATTTTCTGCTGACAGATTTTATTTAATGCCCGTTCTGTGCTGTTGATGCGGAATTTCAAAACCTTTCAAAGTAGCACTATAATCAAAATCAACCTATAGAAGGCGCTAGTGACGATGCGCTAGCTAATTTGCATTTTTGTTTTCCCATGGAGCATTGCCAATAAGAAACCATGAACGTCTGTTTCTGCCTGCAGAATGAGTTAACTGAGGATCGGTCAGTGAGCCCGCTATGATGGTCTGATTGAGAGTTTATAACTCTTTTATCCATCATTTTTTAGCTCCTTTCAGCTGATTTGTGACCACAGACCGCAGAAAAGTTGAGCGTGCGGGTGAGCAAAGAGAATGTAAAAGCCAAACCGCGCAAAATTTTTAATAAAGCCCATTTGAAAAAAAAAATGATTTTTAGCCTCTAACACAAGCATTTAATAAATGTACCGAAT
Source organism: Oophaga pumilio (assembly GCA_009801035.1). NCBI lineage: Eukaryota > Metazoa > Chordata > Amphibia > Anura > Dendrobatidae > Oophaga > Oophaga pumilio. The sequence goes on from VIAB01000746.1 coordinate 87,652, forward strand.
AATGGTCAAACCCTTTAAGTGTAAACCTGGCATCCGCCACCAAAATCACGAGCTGCAAAGTAATTCTTTGTTAGGACCTCGCTAGTATCAATGACAGGACCCCTTTAAGTCTCTGTAGACCACCAGTGAAACGATTCATTCCCAATGGGAATGTCGAAGACCAGCTGAATGCTCAGCTATCTTTGATGGTCCCATAGAAAATGAATGTGCATGATCAGTCACCGCTCCATCAGATCCCCGGTTCTCGGAATCAGTGGAGGTCCCAGCGGTCGGACCCCAGCGATCGGGACGTTATCCACTTAGTACAACCCCTTTAACTGAAGGCAGCTACCTCCTAGTGCAGTAGGTGAGCTCGGATCAGTGCAGTGTCGGGTTCACCTTGAACTTTATACTTTGATAACAGAAGAACTTTGCTAAACTAGAAAAGAAAAACTCCGGGATCAGCGTTTGTCAGATATACGATAATGGCTGAAAGGAATTGAGATGAACAATGATATGACATAAGTCCAGCCAAGCAGCTTTTCCTCTTCCTGTAGGTTTTTCCATATTTTATTATTAAAAAAATAAAATGAGTAATCCTGCAATTCTCACTCTGGCCACTAGGGCCTTTTTAGACTCGTACTTGTAGCGCTAAGTCCAACACTCCCGCATGGTGTCCCCTTCTCCCTCCGTGCCCTCGGCGCTGTCCCTAGTGTGCTTCCTTCTTCCTGCTCAGTTCCCAGCAGCGCACACACACTCCCCTGCTCTTAAAGGTCCCAGTGCTGCCAGTGCCTGAACATTGTCCCCTGGTCCCGATGCGGACAGTTCCTGAATGTATTCCCCTGGTCCCGTTGTGGCCAATCCTGTTCTCAAAGTCCCCTGGTCCCGGTGTGGTCAATCCTGTTCCCAAAGTCCCCTGGTACTTGAATGTCCAGTCCTGAATTCGCAGTCCCCAGGTCTCGGTCCGTCTAGCCAGTCCTGTTCCCAAAGTCCCCTGGTCCCAGTGCAGCCAGTGCCTGAACATTGTCCCCCGATCCATGTGATGCCATTCCCTGATACAATATCCTAGACCGGTGTGTCTGAACATAGCCCTAATCAGTGTTCGCATACCTGACCCTGGGGTCAGCAGCTGCAGTACCGGGATCAGCCTAGGAGTGATACCGAGCAGCTACCTGCAGCCCAGGCTGTCTCCACCATCAGGTGCTCCAGTGAACACCAGGTAGCCGCGTAGCTATGCCCCTTCCTAGGCAGGCCGGGTCCTATGGCACAGTGGGTCCACAAATACACATACGCCATCAAAGTACTTCCTGTCCTTTCAGGAAAAGTTTTCAGCAGACTCCTTATCATCAGAGGCAGGATTACAATGATAGGTAAAACCTCCATACACAGCTGATAACATAGGATCCACCAATCACAATAGAGGATTGTCTCCTCCGTTTGCAGTGATGATCATTAGATTCGTCAGTACAAATTATAGGGTCAGAACGTTCATTGTTGAGGTTGTTGGAGCTTGTCTGGTTACTAGGGAGACACTGCCTAGTAACAAGTGTCTTCATTGTTGTTCAGTCTTGACCCTAGCAATCATTCTCTAACCTCTCCAGATATTTCAGCGCTATTCTGTATCATTGACCACTGTATTATCATGGTCTCAGAAACATAGAAAATGCACAAAAAATATCATAATGTTTCATCAATTCCTCCCATAATCTCCATTTTTTTTATCCTATTTTGCCTCATATTCCAGATAAAACTGATCTTCTCCTTGTCTCAGATCTGCCATGTCCCCATCCTCCTCACTATTTCATGAGGTTGTCAAAAAAGAAAAACTGACTGCAGCAGGAGCCTCCCCCCTCAGACAAAATGTTACGAAGCCACACCCCCTTTCACAAGGGGCGTGTCTTAAAGTGGTCATCTGCTGGAAATGGAACTGATCGGCAGATTAACCCCTTTTGCTCTCTGTAGGATTTCTATACTACTGAGCGTTTTTCGGATCCTGCCGGCGACTAACAAGCAGCAAGGGCGACTCCAGTTCTTGTCCCCAACCTAGAAAGTGATTATATGCAGTGAGCGGATAGCCTACAACTTCCCTGTGTAAGCCTAACCAAACACGGCGCTATTTACCCTCTCCGCTCACTTGCAGATCCTGTTAACACTCCTTTCGGAAAAAAAAAAAAGTCAGCTTGTGTGATTTTCCGTCACGCTTATTGGAGCCTTTTACAGCTTTTCTGGCAATTCCGTGACCACTGGTATTAAAGCCCCACGCGCCGCTAAGTGTGAGGTCACAGCTGCTGCAAAGATTAGTCAATAACGACATGAACTGTGTGTCGTGGAGAATGGAAGGGACACCTAGGACTGGAATAATATTCCCTACACAGTCCTGGGAGACTACCGAGACTTTAAAGGGTATAATTTTTTATTTTGGAAATATCCCTTTAAATTTGTCAGAATTTGCAATGGAGTTTTCAATGCAAATGTGAACAGAAACCAAATCTGTGTTGAACCAAATGCATATTTGCATGCTCCAGAATGTGGGGGTTGTGCCAAGGTTAGACGTTATCCCCTATTGATAGGATATGGGATAACCTCCCTATCAGTCTCGTGGCGTCCTCTTCTGGCAGTGACCACTGCAGCCAATTAGAAACCAATGATTGGCTGCAGCAGTCACAGTCCCATTCCATCTGAGCCAGCACTGAGACCCCTCCTACGTATTCCAAGGTCCCGAGTTCTGAACAGTCTTGATTCCCCTACTGTCTACATATTGCATGATCTGCCATTCCTTCATGCTACATTCCCCCCTCGTTGATTACAATTGATCAAAGAAATGGTAGATGGTCCAACGATGAGCAGCTGGTTTTTTTGTAAAGACCACCCCTTTAAGTGCTACCATATTCTTTTAATATATATCTACTGTAAATGATAATCCAGCACACTTAGTGTTGGGACTGGCAAACGTCCAGTTTATAGGACAGAATTACAATAGGGTTGGAAATGCTAACAAAGGCTCAGAGAGAAGAGTTAGCTGAGCCCGTCATGTCTCTTTAAGGCCAACTTTTTCATTCTAGAGTAAAAATGATGAATCCGGGCGATCGATGCGACTCCGGTGGACGGTAGAAGAGGCATGCCTGGAATGTACAAACATATCGACTGCGGGGGATTCAATATTGTTGTCTTACTGTTTAACTGTATCTGACAGTGCAAAATGTCACCCACTACTCAAAAAGAACATCAAAGACGACCCGATCTATAAAAAGCCAAGAAAGATCCTATACACAATGGAAAACCACTAAGAGCCTCTTCTGGGGGGTTTATACATTAACTAAACACCTTCTGGATTGATTGACGTCTGTCGTACAATCAATCCCCGGATCTTCTCACTGCCCGGAGAAAAGTATCACAAGAAGGCAGAAAGTCACGATCTACAACCTCAGGGGTGTCCGAACCATCGGGGCCACCCCATCTCCAGTTTAATTTTTCTTTTTTTTGCATTAGTGCCCCTTCTCTTTTGTGCACAATTCTTCTCCCATGAGTGACATCAGTGCCTTTGGTTTCTCTTCCCAAAGAGGTTCTGCAGCAGCTGCAGTGCTCTCTTTACTGTAGCGCTTGCAAGAACTCCTCTGAAGCTGGTTGGATCCGGACTCTGCGCTCCTCAATGTTACGAAGGCAAAAACTGCAGCATCGAAAAGTGCACAGTTCACAGGTCCGAACGATCAATCGTCAGGAGCGCACCGCCAACCGACAAGCAGGAAGTTGGGAGGCTGAGGAGCAGTGCGCTCCTGAAGTGCTAGGTTGAGACAACCCCTTTAAAAAAAAGAAGTTCCACCTTCCTGCTATTGGTGTCCCCACTGGTTTCCTTCACTTCTAGCATGGTCACATTCTGTCTGAGCCTGAAGAAAGTCTCCTTGCTTTTTCTTCTGGCTCAGATGGAATGTGACTGTGACCGCTGCTGCCAATCAATGGTTTCTAATTGACTGCAGTGGTCACCTCATGCTCCTGCCAGAAGAGGAAACCAGGAGACTTAGGGGATACCGGTACTAATATGGAGGAGCGTCAGGGGCCCAGTAGGTATGTTCTTCATATAGGGGACTTTGGGCCATCGTGATCTGTGGGGGACCTCAGCAATGATACATGTATCTATCCTGCAGACGGATGATGATACTTGGCATTTTTCGGAAAACCTCTCTTTAACTACCCCCTTATTTCTGCCACTATTGGCTTGCCCTCATAAGGTATTGACAAGTAAAGAGGAGAGGGGTATCACTATATATGTAGGCATATTTGCCATTCAGACAACTGTCTGGAGAAAGCTGGATGACACTATAGATTGTCACCCAGCTTTCCCCCCAAAAATGCAATTTAACATGACATGACCCTGGTTAGGGGTTAGTTAAAGGGAACTTTTCACTGGATTTATTCATATAAACTGAGCATATCCCCCAATTCCTGCTCTTCCACTGTTTCTGGAACAGTTTTTCTTTCTCTTCTGTGCCCTTCCGTTCCAAAGTTATACCCCCGAGTAATAATGGGGAAAATTTTCCCTTTAAGCTAATGGGCGTATACCACAGCACTTCTCTGTGGGCGTTTGCATTTTATCTTCTGACTCTGACCAATCAAAACATAGCCACGCCCTCAGAGTTTTGTGGTACACGCCCCCAGGAGGTTAAAGGATAAATTCGCAAAATTATTACCAGGGGTTATAACTTTGGAACGGAGGGGCGCAGAAGAAAAAGAAAAACTGTTCTGGAATCAGTGGAAGAGCGGCGTTTGGAGGAGATATATCCAGAAATAGGTGAACTTCAAAGGCAAACGACATGTATTACACAGGGACATGGCATCAGGACAAGTCATCGTCCTCCTCCCATGGGAAAAATGATCAGTGATGAGTTACAGACAGAGACCAATCCATTATTTATAGGACCGACCTGGAGCGGACGATCGCTCAAACATTAATGAGGCGTATCTGTACTATTTATAACATGAGCCCACGCTGCCCGAAAGCGCCCCCGTCCTCAGCCCGCGGGTATCACCTTCATGATGGTGTTACAGATATCTACCCGCTCTTACCTCTGAGCGTCTGTATTCTGCAGAGCATTGCACAAGCCGTTAGCCAGCCGCAGTGACATGTATACCCCGACGCGCGCTGCGCCTATACTGGGGTCAGTCACACCGGGCCCTGGTGCCAAGGGGAGGACAAGGTAGCTCATTTCACAGAAGAAGATGCCAGTGTGATAAATGGCACATGGCGGGTGACCGACCCAGTTTCTGAATTTACCTCGAGACTTAGTGCGTGTTTGTGTACAGTATATAGTGTTTGTATATACAGTATATAGTACGTCTGTGCACAGTATATAGTTTGTGTATATACAGTATATAGTGCGCGTTTGTGTACAGTATATAGTGTATGTATGTGTGTGTGTATACAGTATGTAGTGGGTTACTATGTGTGTTCATACAGTATATTGTGTCCAGTTTATAGTGTGTGTATATACTGTATATAGTGTTTGTGCAGAATAGTGTGTGTATATAGTATATAGTGTGTGTATATACAGTATATAGTGTTTGTGCAGTATATAGAGTGTTTGTGCAGAATAGTGTGTATATACAGTATATAGTGTGTGTATATACAGTATATACAATGTGTATATACAATGTGTATATACAGTATATAGTGTGCGTATGTGTATATACAGTATATAGTGTTTGTGCAGAATAGTGTGTGTATATATAGTTTATAGTGTGTGAATATACAGTATATAGTGTGTGTATATACAGTATATAGAATGTGTATATACAGTATATAGAATGTGTATATACAGTATATACAATGTGTATGTGTATATACAGTATATAGTGTGCGTATGTGTATATACAGTATATAGTGTTTGTACAGAATAGTGTGTGTAGTTTATAGTGTGTGAATATACAGTATATAGTGTTTGTGCAGAATAGTGTGTGTATAGTGTGTGCGTATATGTGTATATACAGTATAGTGTTTGTACAGTTATAGTGTGTTTACATACATGTATACTGTGATGTGTGACGAGGCTGTGTCTGATCCGTCTCACCCCACACATCGCAGCAGTGTCGTTACTTTGTGCTGTGTAAACACTGTCATGTTGCATTGCGGCTCCTGACACCACCACATCCATTGATTGTCAGTTCCGCTGTTGCCTAATACAAAGAATCAGATGAAAGTTGAAGCAGGCCTGGAGGTGAAGTTGTCCGGACGGGATCCTGTATGTGTTACCTGATGCAAAGCAAATACATAGAATGAAAAAGCAGCAAATATTTGCGCGGCTTTACCATCTCACCGGCAGCCTACTGACGCTGTGCTGCTAGAGACCAGTGCTGATACCGGTCCGCTATCGCGTTCCTGTTCTGCAAATTGTGGCCCCTGAGCTTTGGCCCTGGGCTGCCGGAGGGTCCGTGTCTATATATTTGTAAGGAAATAATCAAAACCAATCTCCCAAGTTTAAAAGACCGGAAAGAAAAAAATTCAGTGACGGCAAGCAGAGATCTTGCCGTCATTGATGTATATTTGTCATCGTCAGTGGTATATCTGCAGCGATCCGGAGGTGTAAAGTGAGTTAATATTAGTCCTGATGTTAAATATTTACCACCTAGGAAAAGTTCTTGGCGACTCCTGGCACCGGGGCGGTGGGTGCGGGGAGAGGGCAGTAAGACTGGAGCGTAATAATAACATCCGCTGGTAAACACGCACGGGACGCCGAACGGAACCCGTCCGACCAGTGAGACATTCCTGACCTTTTCCTAGAAAAACCGGCTGTTACATCCTCTCCAATGTGTAGCGAGCAAATGGTAACTCCTCTGCTCTTATGTAAAGGGAATCTGTCAAAAGATTTTTGTTACCCCATCTGAGATCAGCATAATATACGGGCAGAGATCCCGATTCCAATGATATATCACTTACTGGGCTACTTGCTGTAGTTTTGATAAAATCCATGTTTTATCTGCTGCAGATCTAGCTGCTCTGTGAATGCTGAGCCCTGTATAACTCCACCCACTCCACTGATTGGCAGCAGTACACTGTGCATAAGCCAGAAGCTGCCAATCAGTGTTGGGGGCGTGGCTGGACTACCTAGGTTAACTAATCCTCTAGTGATAATCATAATTGGTTTTATCAAAACTACAGCAAGTAGCTCAGTAAGTGACACATCGATGGAATCGGCGTCTCTTTCTCTACATTATGCTGATCTCAGATTAGGTAGTGAAAACCTGGCGACAAATTCCCTTTAAAGATAACCTGTCCAAACTATCCAGTTTTTGCTCTATTTTTACTCTCGCTACTCCCCCGAGTATTCAAATTTTTTATTTTTTTTTTGTATTTGTTTTTTATTTTGCAATACGTTTCCAGGCCTTTTAATTTAGTGCTTATTTTTATAGTCTTTGCCAAGTGGGCGGTGCTCACAGTGTAATAATACAAAGCAGTCTAAAGACACGCCCCAGTGAATCCAGTAAGCACCGCCCACTTGGAAACACCAAAAAAATTGGCACTAAATAAAAAGGCCCACATCTCTGGAACCAGAGTTGAAAATTTGAAAGAAACAAAAACAAAAACAAAAAACAATACAGAATACTGAGGGGAACAGGGGGCTAAAGTAGGAGCAAAAAATTTACATTTTTTTCACCCCTTTAAAGATCTGATCACCCTTTAGGGGCATTTTTTTACTTAAATGCATGTATTTTGTGATAAGTCTAGCAATAGGTTTTTACAGGCTCTTTGTTTTCCTGCACATTGCTGGCTGTAGAATGATCTAACTGAGGATCTACAAGTGAGCTCGTTCTGACAGAAGAGTTTATAACTCTTTTTCTAAACTCTGTGCCAATTTACAAGTTCAGTTGAACTTTGATAGATGTTCAGAAAACACAGATAAGGTCGGGCTCATGTGTCTGTGAAATACAGCCCATGCTCTGATGAAAATCTGACGAAACATCGATCAAAAACACTGATAACACTCAGACAGATCTTCTCGTACCAGAAAATCACTAACGTGTACAGGAACCCATGGAGGCAGTTCATTTGGGTTAGGACTGGAGACCCACCGGTGTTGAGCTAAGTATTGACATTCAAGCGTAGACTGTACATCACAAGCTCACTGATGGATTCTCAGTTAACTCATTCTGCATCCAGGAATGTGCAGGCAAACAAAGAGCTTGTAAAAAGCCAAATGGTACAACATTTTTCATGGGGCTCAATTACAAAAATATATTTTTTTAGCCAAAATAAATACTTCTGAATAAAAAAAAAAATTCCCTTGTTCCTGCAATCGCGTCTAACTGCTTAGACACCGTGGTCACTGTCCGTCATAGCATCTAAGGGGTTTTACTGCTGGGATCAGAGACCTTCAGTGGTCTCAGCAAGTGAAACGTCTCCGTACATCTCTTCTTGTATCATGAATGATTAGATGATACCTTTTTCTGCAAATTGTAAATTCAGCACTCCTTCACAGGGGCGGCCCACCGGAGGATTTTCCTGTTCTCCCGTGGGCCAGTCCGAGCATGCCTACAGTTGCAGTCGGTTAAGCATGCGTACCGTGAATTGTGTCAAATAACAAACCCGGCTCTGCTACATCGCCCTGCCCCGTGTCTGTGACTATGCCATACGCTCCTCCCCTTGTATGAGATGATCATCGCTTCGGTAATGCGTCCGGGGCAGTCATGTGTCTCTGCATTTACCTTTGCACCTTTCTGCCTGCGCACAGAATGAACAATACAACGACGGAAGAGACTGGAACGATGGAGTCCAACGTGTCACTGTCCACTCAGAATCCCACGCCGGCGGGTAACAGCACACTCAGCACCCTGGCGGCATTACTCACTATGGACATTAATAGTGCCGCCGAGGTCCGGACTGCGTCCAACACTTCTGTAGATGGGGATCAGTTGTTTCTGACGACCGCCGCTGCCCAGGGCATCTCGGGGGTCTTCGTCTGGACGGCTCTGCTGCTTACGTGCCACCAGGTAAGAAAACTGTGTACTTGTTCATGTAGATGAAATAGTGGCCATTCTAGATTCTCTCTTCTTAACCCTTTAAGGATAGGGCTATTTCATTTTTTTTCGCTTTTTTTCCTCCCCTTTTTTTGTTTTCTTTTTCTTTTACTGGACGAGTTGTAATTTTGATCGACAACATTCATTTTACCGTATAAAAAAAATTCCAAGCATCGTTCAATGTTCACTGTGCTATAAAAACGGCCTGGCGACCCGATTCTCCAAGTCAGTATGACTACGACAATGCCAGACTTTGATAGTTTTTTTTTATATATTTATTTTTTTCTTTTAATTATTTTATTTTAGTGATATAAAAAAAAAAAATCAGTAGAAACAGGAGGTCAAATTTCCCTGTGTGAGTCATCGGTCGCTGCAAAAGTTCCTGCCAGAGAGGAAGGAAGGAGCAGCTGGGTCAGGAGTTGAAGAGGGAGATGATAAATGCAGGGACAAGAGACTTCCTGTTTCTACATAGAGCAGAGAAAATAGAAGTATTAACTGGGTAGAAAGGCAAAATGAGCAATTGTAAGTACACAGTGCTGTATAATATGATGACTGCAATATATTAAGGGGATAAAAACATTGATGAGAGGAGGAGGATGAGGGCTTCTTTAACAACACAGTCATTATATGCACATAGAATATGATTGTCCTCGGCAGCACGTGTCCTGTTTACACAGGATGTGCTGCCGGGAATTAACCTGACGAACGAGTGTTTTGCCCGTTCACCAGTTAATTGGCAGCCTGTTAATACAGACCGATATAATCGGGGAACAATTCTAGGTGTACTCGTTCCCCATTATCACCAGTAAAATGGAGGATTAACACATCCGTGCGTCACGGTCCGAGTGCAGACCGTAGTGTGCAGACCGTAGTGCGCAGACCGACCTTGAGTCTGCTGACCCGAACTTGACAGCCTCATATATGTCTATGAGGTTGTTGAGTACGGGGTAACTCTGCTGATCAGTCTGGGTCCTTGCGGTTGGTCCCCCCCATAATTTCTCACCAACTTTCAAATATTGCTGGTCTATAAGTCGAGGCAATCAATGTTTATTCCGGGCAAACCCCTTTGAGATGGAAGCCACTGCAAGCACCCGGTACTCCCTAGATTTAATGTCTTTTTCTATTTTTGCATAAGAACTATTGATGGATAGCAGTGCAGTAGGGATGGTTGACAGCGCCCCGGGGAAGGAAAGTATTATGCCCCCATAATCAAATAGTACCCCATAAAACAAATAAATGCCCCCTGTAAATAATACACCCCTTAAAACCAATATTGTGCCTGAGTGCCCCCTTAAAGGGGTATTCCCATCTCGAAGATCCTAGGTGTAATAATAGTGATATTAGCAAATACCTCCAATTAGAAATGTAGTACAGTTTTTCTGATTAGCTATGTCTCTTTCCTCATGTGCGGGCATTGCAGGACCTTAGACATGGCATGGACATGGCTACAATCACTGATCTAGTGACAGCTAGTGGCCATAGCCATGGATACTTAAGGTCCTGCAATGCCTGCACATGAGGAAAGAGACATAGCGAATCAGAAGAACTATACTACATTTCTAATTGGAGGTATTTTCTAATATTATTATTATTATACCTGCTACATATTGGGATAGGATCTTGGAGAAGGAAATACCCCCTTTAAAAAATATAATGGCCCCGAATGCCCACTTTAAAAAGTATTACTGCCACCTTACTGATCTGTTAAAAAGTAATGCTGCCACCTTCAAAAGTAACGATGCCACAAAAAAAAAAACCCTCACCTAATCCGAGCGACCGAGTCCGATTCTCCCTTCCCAAGGAGCACCCCGGTGCAGGAAGTACATGTCATGATGTCATTGCACCACGACGCTGACATCTTGTAGTCTGTAGGCCTACAGGACGGACGGTGGCGGAGCTGTATCCAACTGTATTGCTGCCAAAATGGCGCTTATCCAGAGATCCGGGACACCAAGGGAAAAGTCTAGGGCAGTGATAGACTGCTATTATCCATACCAAGTGCTGAATATCGGGCATTCTGAACATGTGACCCAGGTGACATCATCACCCAGATGACATCATCACTCATCTATTATAACCAGACGTGATCTTCATCTCTCATTACAACACTTTTTCCACCAGTACATGTTGTGTCAGGGGGCCGGTGTGGGCGGCGGTGAGATAATGGTGGATACCGCGTGAGGGACAGTCAGACTTGTCACCAGGTGTCGTCATTTCCTGGAGACGCTCCTCGGATCCCGTGGTTTATGGCCTGATACTCCTGTAGTCATACCTACAGCGATATCCCCATCTGTCACTAACACAGATGATATTTGATCAGGGAAGTGACCCTTGTA
>VIAB01000746.1:154701-172814 GCA_009801035.1 Oophaga pumilio
TTTTTTTTGCACAGGGAGCTTCTGAATGCACACAGAGATAATCTCGGCACAATGGTGAAGTTTGTGGTTTTTAATGAGCTCTCAAATGCTAGAAACCCGAACAACATGCAAATCTTATACACTGTGCTGCAGCACAGCTCCGAGCAGGCCCCGAAGGTAACCTTGTCCATTTTATTAACCAGTTCAAGACCTCATCATTTTCCCCTCTTCATGACCAGACACATTTTAATTTTAAGAGAGCTAAAATCTTTCCCCTCGTTTGGATATTCAGATAAGCGTTGCTTCTTTTTTTATATGTAGGGCGTAATATTTAGTAAATGGAAAAAAATATATATATATTTTTTATTTTGCACATTGTGTATCATAGTATAAATGTATGATCCAGTGAACGTGAGACCCCTTCAGCCATCATACATTAACCATCTGTCCTGTAAATTGTTGATCTGTTTCTAGCGGAATCCCAGGGATCTGCATATGATAAAACTGTACAAAAAAAAAAGCCACTTTCTCTACCAACCAATCATTATAATTACTTTTAGTTTATAGTTTGCTCAGATTACCGCTGCCATTAAGCATAACCCTCATTATGCTTTTTTTCTTTCTCTTCAGTTTCTAGCTATGGTTTTCCAAGATTTACTTACCAATAAAGATGATTATCTCCGGGCTTCACGAGCGCTGCTCCGTGAAATCATCAAACAGACGAAACATGAAATCAATTTCCAGGCTTTCTGCCTGGGACTGATGCAGGAGAGGAAAGAGGTCACGTACACTGAAATGGAGTTTAAGGTGATTGCTATCTACACATTCATAGTATTCACAGGTTTCTAAAATATGTCCACCTAACGGGTCCGGTTGCATTTACAGAGGTAGTGTCTACGTTGAAACACCCAGTCGGACTCCACTCTGTGCATGGAACTGGGGGTCTCTTGCTTCTCCCCACTGCAGTCAGCACTGTGAATGGAGCGTCTGTCCGACCTGCGCTGTCCCTCTCCATTCATTGTCTATGGGGCTGAGGACTGTTCTTGCAGCTCGGCCTTCACTCTAGTCAATGGTTTCCTCACTATGGTTCTGCAGTGACGATGAGCCGGTCTCTGAGACCCCTTTATAGTGATCAGTAGGAGTTGGAGAGTAACACTTGATAAGTGTTCATTGCGGGGAAATCCTACTACATTGGCAAATTAGCTGGATATGAGGATATACGAGATGAGAAACACAGCGGAGTCTGGTCATGGACTGTTGTTTTCGTGTTGGGCTGGCACTGGTGGATACTTTAAATGAAGGATATTTAGCCTAGGTGGATAATATGGTGTTTGAGGAGATACAAAGGAAAGTAGAGGAGTTGCCCATAGCAGCCAATGAATCTCTTCTCAAATTTTTGCAAAGGACCCCAAAAGCTAAAGTTTGGCAGCTATTGGCATCTGCACCACTTTTACTTTTCTGTATGTTATGGTTTATCATTCGTTTCATCGGGGGACATAGGTAATGATGGGGGTGTGCTGCTGACACTATGCAAAAACAGATGGGTTCCTGAACAGTGCATACCCATCAACTGGCAGGGAGCTAATCAGTTGTAGCTTAGTGTCAGTAGGAGGCAGACACGGGCCTTTCCCAGACTAATTTCTACCTTTTTAGGTTTTGTTGTCTTCTTTGTTGTTCCCTTTTTTCCTTGAGATTCTACTAGAAAGGAAACAAAGTGGAATATGTCACTCTGTCACACAGAGACGGAGAGCACAGTGTGGAGTATGTCACACTGTATCCTCACCTGTCCATCTGGAAGGACCCTAAGCCCTAACGCATGCATAGTGTACAGGTGACCAGGAGGATGGTCCTTGTCCCCTTCTTGACCCGCTCACCCTCCAGAGCTATATGGTGCCTGGAGAGAAGATGGTCGATGACCCCAGGAGTCCCATCCAGAGGTTCTTGATTAACATCTTCAATGTTCTTCATCCTCAAGCGGAGCCGAATAATCTTCATGGATGTCGAGTTAGCCCTTTCCTCCCACAGTTACCTTAGGCAGTGGTAGATCTGGACTCTCTCACCTCCCAGTACCAGTGTTACCCCCCCACTTTCCAGCGGCCTGACTTTCTACTTTAGGTCCCGGCTTCATTGCGGCCTAGCCAACCTTGGCGACCACGTCCTCCCTTTTTCTTCAATCAGCCAGCTCTCCTCAGCCATGAATGCAGCCATCCCTCCACGCAGATCTGTCTTTGTTGGGGCATTCCAAACATCGACCTTATGACATCCAGAATGAACAACAAGGACCCCCTATTTGTGTCCAGGTCTTGCGACCCACTTGTGATTTGTTAAGATGCCCTGGAAAATCCTTGGACCCAGTTTGCCCTTCCGTACTTCATCCTTTTTCTCCATTTTCTCTGCAGGCTGATCAAAAAGATGAAAGCTGAAGTCGTAACTATCATTTTTCTAGCTCTGGACTAGCCCAGAAGATCCTGGTTCTCTGAGGTATTCTATCTGCACACAGACATCCCTTGGAGACTTCCAGACCTGCTTTCATAGGGTCCATTGTGCTCTGTCAATCATTTTTCAGAAGAATCTGGCTACTCATTCTCAAACTAGGACATTCTTCCAGGGCTTGTCCCTCCATATCATCCCCCAGTGGACCCATAGGACTGTCACATGGTTCTGGACGTCTTCCAGTATTCCCCCTTCGAGCCTCTTCGAGAGGTCTCTCTGCTCCTTCTCTCCTGGAAGGTGGTTCTTCTGGTAGCCATCACCTTCATCACATGTGTTTCAGAACTGGCAGTCCTCTCTTGTTGATCCCCATTCCTCAATCTTCACTAAGATTAGGTTGTGTTGTGCCCAGTTCCTTCCTAAGATAATTTCGAGTAAATTGTGCTTCCTTCTTTCTGTCATCCTCTGGAAGAATCCTTGAACATGCTGGACCTCGTCAAAGAGATTCATGTCTATCTGTCCAGGACAGCCCCATTCCAGCATGGCGATTTCTCCTTCGCCTCATTGGGGGACACAGGACTGTGGGTGTATGTTACTACCGCCAGGAGGCTGACACTAAGTGAACATAAAAAACGGTTAGCTCCTCCTCGACCGTATACACCCACACGCTGGCTGATGGCTGAAGGCGAAACCAGCTCATGCTTAGTGTCCTTAGGAGGCACACATGTCTGGTTTCTCCCAGACATTTTCTTTTTTTTTTTTACCATGAAGATGAGACAGGGGCGACAGACCCTATTGAAAGGGTCCGATCTCTCCAAACCAACAACAGGCGAGCACGTGGAGTGTCGCCTCCACGTATCCTCTCCTGCGACATGGGACAAGATGCCGGACTCCGCCCTGACCACCCTAAGGTACAGAAACCCTAGGCTGTACAGAGGCATAGGACAGTACGTGCGGCCCCCACTGCATCACCAATGCTAGGACTGCGGTGATGGAAGGAGGTGGACGGTCCTTCTCCTCATCCCTTGTAGGGAAAGATGGAGCTAGTGTGCCTTTACACAGTCCCCCTCCCTCCCCCCCTACACACACACCTGGCGTATGCTGGTAGCTGAAGCGCTCCATGCGGTCAAGCAGGGGACGCGGAACGAGGGCGGGCTGGGAGTGCTCCTGCTTGTACGAGGCCTGTCCTCACTGCGCGATGCAACTTCCGCCGTAGGTAATAGCGTCAACGGCTGCTCCACGGCGCTGCCCCGTATCGTCCGGCCGATGCCGGAACTTTACTCCCCGGCCTCTATCCGCACTAGGCCGTGGCCGTATGTCCTGCCCCCAGGCACGCCTACTTCTGGTGGGTCCGCCCACTCAGCACGTGTGGATTTTGAAGCTCCATTCCTTTCCGGCAGCTGCACTTAAAGCTACTCTGCTTACAAACGCCTCGGCTGCCGCAGGCCATATCAGCAGCAGGACCAGCATGTCTAGAAGGACCAAGCCTCATACGGTATTATAAACCTCATGTACTGACTGTCGGTCCGCTTTTCCGCAGGCACAGAGCAATCAGTTATGTGAAACCTGCGATTCCGAACTCGCACAGGAACCCGCCCATGTGACCGAGCCCAGTGTACCGGGTCCCCCGGAATGGGCTCTCTCGCAGTCTGTGGCGTCACTAACGAGAGCAACGAGTCCCATGGTTACCTGTGTCCCCCAATGAAGCGATAGAGAAAGGAGGATTTTGGGTACTCAACATAAAAAGTTTCTCGGAGCCTTCATTGGGGGACATGGCATCCTCCCTTTCTGTGCTGCTGACTTTACATGTTGCTTCTCCTACTACTTTCTCATTAACTGATTGGCTTCGTGCTAGTTGATGGTGTAAAGTGTTGGGGAGGAGGCAATCTTTGTTTTTGCATAGTGGCAGCAGCACACATGGTTACCTGTGTCCCCAATGAAGGCTCAGAGAAAGATATTTACGGTGAGTACCAAAAATCCTCTTTTTTTTGCCCTTGGTTTAGCTCCTATGTCAGGAATGGTCCCAACGTACCTGCAAAATATTTCAATAAGACTCTGTTACCAGACTTTTATATAAAAGCAGTGACTGTAGAATTGCTTTATTTCTTAGATACATTGGGAGCCTTTAAAAGGGTATTTAAATCTTAAGGGATGACATATCGCTGGGATATGGATATGTCTGCCCTCCAGGACCCCCTCTGGTCCTGAGAGTGAAGGGACTGCATCCCCTATAGTTTTTTTTTTTTTTTATAGTGCAGGAAACTGCAGCAGGTCAATTCATGTGAATGGCGCTTCACCGCAGCTGGGAACGACTCTGTGTAGATCTCTGTGGATTATTTTTCCTTATGATCAAGCCCCCAGAAATTATTTGGCGTAGCATATCACTTACCCTTACTTTTTTTAGTTCTCCTTGCTTATCATGGGCTCTCACTTTGACATAAATGGGCAAATACCATGTGCCTGTTCCACGGTTGCAGAGAAGATTCCCGTGCCGGGTCAGGGGTTTTTTTTGTATCTCATTGTTATGGTATTTTGACATTCACTTTTTTTTATTTTTTTAAAGGAACGTTTTGTTATCCATATAACGGATCTGCTCGCTGTGTCCATGATGTTGGGGATTACCGTTCAGGTCAAGGAGGCTGGCATTGCATGGGACAAAGGAGAGAAAAAGAGTGAGTGACCAAAAACCTCAATGTTCGGCCGGATTCACACACACTTTTGTTTCACAGTCCATGTACGGACCGTGGTTTCTGTACCGACTACAGGTCTCCTGACCCCGAACTCAGCAGCTTCATAGGAATGCATAAGGCTGTTGAGTTCAGATTGGGAGACCCTTTGCCGGTCTACAAATCCCGTGCCGTGAAACTCTGGACGAGTGAAGTCAGCCGAATAGTGCCATATATTTTTTCTTTTCTGTAAATCTATTTTACTTACTCATTAGTAATGAGCGAACGTGCCGGGATAAGGTGTTATCCGCATGTTTGGGTGCTAACCGAGTGTCTTCGGCGTGCTCGAGTACTATGTTCCGTCCCCGAGGCTGCATGTCTCATGGCTTTTCAACAGCTGCAACGCATGCAAGGATTACCTAACAAACAGACAATCCCTGCATGTGTTGTGTGAGACATGCAACCGCGATGACTCGAACATATTATTCGAGCTCACTGAAAACACTCGGTAGCACCTGAGCATGCTCAGATAACACCTTATCCCAGTACATTCGCTCGTCACTATTATTTTCCTCATTCTTGCTGCATATATTTCTATTTGTTTTGTGATTTTTATTACATTTTTATAGGTTTGGAGACCCTGCGTTCATTTCAGAACCAAATTGCGGCAATTCAGCGGGATTCCGTGTGGTGGCTTCACACGGTGGTGCCGTCTATCAGCAAGCTCTCTCCTAAAGATTATGTGCACTGGTAATGTTTCCATCAGTCTGTGATTTAAAAGGGTTGTCCATTTTTTTTTCTTTATGTTAGTATTGGACATTCTGGTTTAGTCTTGTTGCTGAGACCCCAGTGATCTGCTTTAACGTTTTAGTGATTTAAGCAAAAAGTGTTCACTTTTTCTGCGGTGCCTCTACAGGACAATGTAGGTATTTACCATTAAATGGGCTGTTCATGAATGTGGCCAGTCCTCCAGAGACAGTCCTTGTAGTTTTGGCTAATACATGAGACTCCTGAATAAAGACCTTCCACACTCCTAAAATCCTTGGAAATAGAATTTGTAAATCAGACCGCCTGATGGTGACAGCTTCTAGTTTTTAACACTGATTTCAAGATACCCAGTCAGGTGCCTTTCTTCTTCCTTTTGTTCATCCATTTTCTTATTATTTTTTTCTCCATCGCCTCATTGGGGGACACAGGACCATCGGACACAGGACGCAGTGCAGTGCTTACAGTGTATCTGCAGCGGAGGGGTTAAGATATGTATGCAGGCAATGGGATAAGTGGCTTGTGCAGCTTACCCAGGTCCTGCGTCCTGTGTCCGATGGTTCTCTGTCCCCCAATGAGTGGCTCGGAGAAAAGGATTTTACGGTGAGTACACACAAAAATCCCTGTTTCCTTTTCGTTTTGCAGCTTGCACAAAGTTCTCTTCACCGAGCAACCAGAAACTTATTACAAATGGGACAACTGGCCACCAGAAAGTGACCGCAAGTAAGTGATGGAGGATTGCAATCTACATTTTGTCGAACATAGCCAAACGCCATTGGAGTCAATGGGAGTAGAGATGAGCAAATATGTTCGGGAATGATTGTCAAACATTAATTCGTACCGAATATGGTAAATTCGGATTCGGCGATCGTTTCGGAGCATATTCGCTCAATCTCTAGTCAGGATCACTGTAGCAAGCTGTTCCTTCCCAATCTCATCTAGCTTCAGCGCTGTGCTTACAAGCTAGACAGCAGTGGTGGTCGGTCGCTTAGGCAACGAGCCGTAAACAAAAGGAAAGTGTTAATATCTTGAATGGCTGAGCAAATTTCAAAAGTGCTTGTTTTCACAAAATCCATATGATGGAAATAACCTTTTAAATGTCCAGTCTGGCCTTTGTGTCCCAAGTTTTCTAATTTTTTTTAATCTCTTTGCCTTCTTTTTGTCCAGCTTCTTCCTTCGCCTGTGCTCTGAAGTGCCACTTCTAGAAGACACCTTGATGCGTATCCTGGTCATCGGTCTATCACGAGATCTCCCTCTTGGTCCGGCTGATGCCATGGAGCTCGCTGATCACCTGGTGAAAAGGGCGGCAGCCGTGCAGGCCGATGGTATACAGTCTGCAGCACATTACTTATATACAATCAAGTATAACATCCCATTCTCATGTACTGCCACGATGATTATTAGTGATGAGCGAATGTGCTCGTATAAGGTGTTATCCTAGCATATTCAGGAGTTAACCAAGTGTCTTCGGTGTGCTCAAAAAATGTTCGAGTCCCCACATATGCATGTCTTGCTTGTTCGACAGGCGCAAGACATGCAGAGATTGCCTGTTTACCTAACAGCCGCGAGACATACAGCCGCAGGAACTTAGATATTTTTTCGAGCACTCCGAAGACACTCGGTTAGTACTCAGGCATGCTCGGACACTTTATCTGATCGCAAGTGCTCGTTACTCGAGTTTGCAGTGGGTGCTTAGGTATGTACCATGTATCATGGTATCACCCGTATCACGGGTGCTCTAGTGACATGTTCTGTCTCACAGCCACGAAATGTGCGTAACGGGGACTCGAACATGTCACTCAAGCACCCACAATACTCGATGCATACCCTAGCACCCGCGATACTCGCCGCGTACCCTAACACCCTAGGCAAACTCTAGTAACGAGCACTTGTGCTCATCACTACTGATTGTGTCTAAATTCTATAATTCTAATTTTTTTCTTGGATAGTTTTAATGCAATTATTCTTGTTATCTATATGTATTAGCAAACCACAATAATGACCTAATCTGCATTTTTCTTTTTTTCTTTTTTTTGTAGACCTGGAGGTCCTCAAAATAGAACGGATTCAGCTTCTTGATGCTGTATTGAACCTCTGCACCTACCACCACCCAGAAAACATCCAGCTTCCACCAGGGTACGACCTCGGTTTTTCATAAGTGTTTAGTCTGTTTTTACTATTCTGTCTCTTTCCCATTGACCGAGTGGTGAGAATAAAATAAACATTATGGAAATGATGAGCACTAACGATACACTCTGACCTTTATAGATTGCTGTTTCCCATGAATTTTATGCAGTCAGTCCATAAATCTCTAGGCCTCATCCATACGGGTGTGTTGTTTCTATTTTTTTACTTAGTACTGCGGCCTGAACACCCCAGACACCCTTTTAACCCATATTGAACTGCACTTGGTGCTGTATGTTTGGTTTATCACGGCTACTCGTCCAGGTATTGCAGGCAATTAAATGAACTTGTATTTATGTCTTCCAAAACAAAATTGTAAAACTTTCACTATGGCATCTTTTAGAAAGCCTGAAAAAAAAAATCAGCCTTAGAAAAGTTTTCTAATTGTTTTGCAACACTAATGTAAAGTGAGAGACTGTTAAAACTGTGCCCAGTATTCCTAGGTTTTTGTGACTTTTATACACCTACTATTCTTTTCCAGAACCAGTTGTTTAGTTCTTTGATTTTTTTTTTCTGACTTTTGTGAAGGTATCAGCCTCCTAATTTGGCCATTTCCACACTTTACTGGAAGGCCTGGCCCCTGTTGCTTGTTGTAGCTGCCTTTAACCCTGAGAATATTGGTAAGTAGTGTCATTATTATGGGGCCATATATCTCGTATTTTGCTTTTTTATATAAATCTGACTATCCTTTTCTCTTTCATTGCCGGTTTACATTAGGCTTGGCTGCATGGGATGAATATCCGACATTAAAGATGCTTATGGAGATGGTTATGACAAAGTAAGTAAAGCGGGAATATCGCTAGTACATTGATTATGCCTTACAGGCTGTTACAAGATTTATTGTTTTTTTTGGATGTTTTATTTTACCTCTGTTGGAATAGTTACATGTAAATTATTTGGAAAAGGGTTAAAAAAGTTGAGATGAAGCAAGTTTGGGTATTTTTTGATCTTCAGTGCAAGTGAAAGGAGCGAGCTGAGCATATCCTCTGGATATGCCATAAATGTGCTAAATGGATCAACCCCCTTTATAAGTGGTATTCCTCCTCCACATCAGGAGGTGAGTGAGGATGTGATGTCAGGAATACTGATACTTTCCCTGATGCATGCACCTTGCATAGCACTCTTAAAGGGGCTGTGTAGACCTACAATATTGATGACGTATCTTTGCAGTAGGTCACCAGTAATAATCAGCTGCGATCTCTGGAAATAACAGCTCCTTACACTATAGTGGCCATTTCTAGCTACCACAGCTCCGCTCCTATTTCTGGACCTTAGGATACAGTATAATGTTTTTCTTGACAACCCCATTAAAGATGTAAACTGAGGCTAAGGGAACTTTCACATTGCATTCCAGCTCCCGTTTGGTGGCCTCGAGGGGCTTAGGGTGCTTTCACACATAATTCAGGTACCGGTTCCTTGACCCCATTGGCGCTTGTGTCCGTACCCTCCCTACAAAACGGGTTTTGGACATATGTGTCGGTGGGGCCATACACTATATTGATGCTGGCAGATGTAATAGACTGCGTCCGAGTGTCCACAACCAGTAGGCGTATATGCTTGAAAATGATGCACGTCACAGCACATGTTCACTCTGTTGGTACTATTATAGTCAATGGCCCCGTTCGAATCCCGTTTTGCGGGTGGGTTCAGATGTTATCCCCGACAGGGCCGCCGAATGGGTGCCAGAACGCAATGTGAAAGCTCCCTAAGAGACCTGAAATCTGGGAGCAGCCTGTTGGGGTTACCCAAAAATTTTCAGACACAGAAGCTGAAAAATCTATAAAAGCTGAAACTGTTAATATTAGGAACCTTCTATAGGTCAGCGTACACTTTGAATGTCTCCCATCATGGGTCAGTGCAAAATCTACTGAACATAGTATTTGTATTTTGCTTTTCATGTTCTGGTCCTGGTTTCCATTCTCTGTGTTTCTGCAGCAATTACTCTTTTCCACCGTGCACCGTAACAGATGAAGAGACCAGGACCGAGATCATAAACCGAGAACTGCAAATTTCTCAGCGGGAGAAGCAGGAGATTCTGGCCTTCGAGAGTCACCTGGCCGCGGCCTCCACCAAGCAAACCATAACCGAGAGCAACAGTCTGCTCCTGTCTCAGCTAACCAGCCTGGACCCGCAGTATGTTGAGTTTTTTGGTTTTGATATCTCTTTATGTAAAAGTTTGACTGTCTGTACTTGTACCGAATTTGTAATGTCTTCCATGTTTCTTTTCAGGGGACCTCCACGACGCCCACCCCCCAATGCCATAGAGCAGGTCAAATCCTTGAACCAGTCGTTGCGTCTTGGTCACCTCCTTTGCCGTAGCCGCAGTCCAGACTTCCTTTTGAATATCATCCAAAGACAGGTTTGTTAAAAATAAGGGAGACATTGAATTTGTGTGTATGTGGCAAGCTCCCGGACATAGAAGTAAAAGTGGCAGATGGCTGTCATTGACAGCGAGTATCATGCTGCCATTTTCCCTGTATAATAAGATATGCAATGTGCAGTCTGATATCAGATTTATTTTACTGACTTACATAGCACCATTATTTACCCAGTGCCTGAGAGACATCATAATCGCTGTCCCCATTGGGGCTCACAATCTACATTCCCTATCAGTATGTCTTTAGAGTGTGGGAGGAAATCGGAGAACGCTGTGGAAACCCACGCAAACACGGGGAGAACATACAAACTCCTTGCACATGTTGTCCTTGGTGGGATTTGAACCCTGGACCCCAGCGCTGTAAGGTTGTAGTGCTAACCACTGAGCCCACCGTGCTGCCCATCTGATATGCCTTTCATAATTTTTTTTTAAAGGCATCATCACAGTCCATGCCCTGGTTAGCAGATTTGGTGCAGTCTAGTGAGGGCTCGTTGGATGTGCTGCCTGTGCAGTGCCTGTGTGAATTCCTCCTACATGATGCTGCGGACGAGTCTGGAGCAGGGGACGACGAGGAAGAAAATGAGAGCAAGGAACAGCGGGCTAAGAAACACCAGGTAGGCTGTGCATTCATTCATCTTATTAATCCTGGATATATATGAATAGAATTGATAACTTCTGTAACCCATTACATTCTTCAGTAGGGTGTGTGACACGGTGGGGCTGACCACGTAAACCCACAACGCTCAGCCCAATTACAATGCTGGTTGGACGCCCAACCGCCTCTCCATTCATATTCTATGGGGCTGAAGGAAAAAGCTGAGCACAGCCCCACAGGTGGTGAATGGAACATGTTGTAAGGGGGGGGATAAAAGTTCCATGTTGTGCCGATCGGTGCAGATCCCAGCAGTCGGACCCCTACTGTAACCAGACGACCCCTTTAATGTCTAATTGTACTCAAAAGGGCAAAGTTGGCGCCTTATTAAATTTGGTCTTGCGTTGCTTTTCACATGTAGTACAAGTGTTTGCTAACAGAAGGAGGAGAATGCTCATGTGGTCATACCGTGGAATGTGAAATATACGTAGTCTCACCGGTTATGGAACAAGCCATGACATTTGCATTCACGTGGTTTGGTGTAAATCTGTTCGCTTTTTAGAGACAGCAGAAACAGAGGCAGCTTCTCAGCCGACTTCAGGATTTGCTTCTCGGACCAAAAGCTGATGAGCAAACAACATGTGAAGTGCTGGATTATTTCCTGCGTCGTCTCAGCTCCCCTCAGGTCTCCTCTCGAGTCCTGGCTATGAAGGTAAGCCAGTATTATTATTATTATTCTATATGTTTTGAACTAACATGGAGCTTCCTGGACTCTGACGGGTTTTTGCCGTTTTCTCAGGGACTCTCCATGGTGCTAACATCGAGTGGTCTGCAGGACGGAGAGGAGAAGGATCAGTCAATGGATGAGGATTCTTCTGACTCGGAGATGATTTCTGGATATCAGTGGCTTCTAAGGGATTTGCCCAATCTCCCACTATTTGACAGTGTTAAGGGAACCACAGCTGTGGCACTACAACAGGTACCTAGACGTGTGTTCAGGGTCAAATAAATGGGATTCACCCTTAAAATTAACCTGACTTCACACATCTGGCATTCATGGTCTGAGTACAAACAGTGATGCACAGATTGTAATTGTACGGATCGGTCATGGGTCTTCTGATCCGAACTGAACGGCCCCATAGGTAAATATGAGGCTTGAGTTTGGGTCAGGAGACGCGTGTTGCCGGTCTGTACATCTTGATCCGTACTCAGGCTGTGGTTGTCGGGTGTGTTAATTAGTGATGAGGGACTCTGCTCAGATAAGGTGTTATCTGAGCATGCTCTGGTGCTAACTGAGTGTCTTCCGCGTGCTTGAATACTATGTTCGAGTCCCCGCAGCTACGTGTCTTGTGGCTGTTCGACAGCCGCAATACATGCAGGGATTGCCGATTGGTTAGACGATCCCTGCATGTATTGCGACTGTCGAACAGCCACGAGACTTGCAGCCGCGGGGACTCAAACATATTATTTGAGCACGCCGAAGATACTCTATTAGCACACAAGCACGCGCGCTCATCACTAGTTAATGTTACTGCCATTTTTCTTGGTGGTGTTCAGTGTCTCCTAACTTATTTTCTTCTTTTCAGGCTATTCATATGGAGACTGATTTAAGAACCATAAGCGCCTATCTCGTGTACCTTTCCCAGCATGCACCAATTGAAGATCAAGGACAACATAATGAACTTGCACTGGTGAGGAACAATTCTACAATTTGCATCCCCTAATAGTAAAGGGGTCATTACACAGCTTTGACATTCATGCAACACACACATAATATGATGTTAGGGGTCTTTTCCACAATAAGCCACAGGATAGGTGATAAATATCTGATTGCTGGGACCACTTCCGATCGCTAGATTCAGAGTCCCAATTTTCAGAGCTAGTTTAACCTGTTGTCTGCCAACCATGATAGCGATATTTAGCAGGCTGGGAATGGGCGGCGGATCATTTCTGATCCCATTGTCACTTCACAATGTGAAGGACCAACTGCAGCCCCCCTGTCTGCCATATTTGTACATCTTAGAAGCCATGCCTGCGACTGGGCTTCATAGAAGGCCAGTACGTATACAATAAACTACGATATTGTATAGGCCATCGGGGGATCGCAGGTTTAACTACTCTAAGGGAGCTAATAGAAAAAAAATGGAAAAATATTATATGTATACTAAAAAAAAATCATGAACATTTAGATCATCCATCCTTCCGTGCTTTACCTCTATCTCAAATAACGAAATGTAAAATTAATACAAATTATCAGATAAATTTGGTATTGCCATTACTGCACTAATCCGTAGGACTAAGAGGCCGTATGTTCATGACCGCTCTGCCCAGTGACGTCTCACTGACTTTCCATAGGATTCTCGCTGCTCTCTGATCTTCTCTGTTATCCTTGTGTTGCAGGATGTGGCTCGCCTGACCGTGGAACGATCCACAATGATGGGCCACCTTTTCTCCAGACTGTCTTACTGCCCGGAGTCAAACGCTGTCCTGTCTGCACTCCTCTCCATTTTCTCATGCTATGTCAAACGCATGCGAAAAAACAAGGATGGTGATGAGGTGTATAGCTGGGTGTGTAAATTTACACTCTTGTGTTTTTGTAGTTTTTGTAGTTTTTTTTTCCCTCCAAAATGTTACAGAAGTTCCACAATAACATGCCAAAGAATCTGACATGTTGGTGTTCTTAGTAAAATAACCATATACCTCATACCTCTAGTTATATTGTTCCTCTGTTATTCTTCCTGGAAATTGGGTATTACTAGTTGAGACCCTTTCATCTCTGATTATACCTTCTGAGATTGTATAATTGTGTAAAGAAACACTTAAAACCGGTAACACCCAGCTGTCAGTTTTTCTATAGCTGAGTGTTCCCATGCCCAATGCTAGATGTGTTCCTGCTTTTATAAAAGATGGCCAATCAGTGCTGGGTAAGGAAACACTACTGGCATGAGGATATCTTACACATTGCTATCTGCAGTCACTATGGCAGGATGTAAGTCTACCCTTACATTGTGATTGTGCAGGATGTAAGTCTACCCTTACTTTGTGGCAGGATGTAAGTCTACCCTTAATTTGTGATTGCACATGGTGTAAATCTACTTTTACTTTGATTGCTGCTTGCCACTAATATGCACTAATTTCTACCACTTTTATGTGTTTTTGCTCAGTCTGAATCGCAGGATCAAGTTTTTTTGCGTTGGATTTCTGGTGAGACTGCTACAATGCATATTCTGGTTGTCCATGCCATGGTCATTCTGCTGACCCTTGGGCCTCCTCGTGGTAAGGATCTTGCTTGCTAGTTTAGTCCCTATGTTTATATACACGTTACATGGATTTTGGGGTTTGTCATAGGTCCCAGTGACTTCTTTGCTTTGTTGGACATTTGGTTTCCTGAGAAGAAGCCTCTACCTACAGCGTTTTTGGTGGACACTTCAGAAGAAGCGTTATTGCTTCCAGACTGGCTGAAGCTCAGGATGATCCGCTCAGAGGTTCCTCGTCTTGTTGATGCTGGTAGGTTAGAAATATTTGGGATGAACAAGGTCATGGAGTCTTCCCTGACATATACGCCCAATGTATCCATGTGCCTCTAAGCACACAGTGTACATAGCAGAACAGGTCCAGCTTACAGTATTATGGTTACCCACATTGTATGTACATATTATACCTCTACGTACGTTTGTTTTAGCATTGCAAGATTTGGAACCGCAGCAGTTGCTGCTTTTCGTCCAGTCTTTTGGGATCCCGGTTTCTAGTATGAGCAAACTCCTTCAATATCTGGACCAGGCGGTGTCCCATGAACCTCAGGCGTTGGAGCAGAACATCATGGATAAGAGTGAGTACCAGAGTCCACATTACATTATGTGATATTTACGTTAGATAGCAGATTATACGACAACGCTGCAGATCTGTCACTTTTTATGTTTTTTTTCCCAGATTACATGGCTCACTTGGTGGAGGTTCAGCACGAGCGTGGTGCTACTGGGGGCCAAACATTTCACAGTTTGCTGACCGCTTCTATACCGCCAAGAAGAGGTGGGTACAGAACGTACTAAACGGCATAATAACGGGATTTCATGTGTTATATGGATTGTCCACTGCTTTTATATTGATGATCCATCCTTAGGATGGGTCATGAATATCAAATAGGTGCGCAGCCGACACTCGGCACCATCACCGATCAGCTCTAGCGGCAGCCGGTTGTACATATTGTGTGTAGCGGAACATCACAACTCTGTACACGGTGTAGTGACCGCTGTGGGGTACTGTAGATCAGGTGCAGTACCTAGGAATGGCCACTACAGTGTATGGCGCTTTGTGTAGCGTCTACATCTGGCTGCTGCCAATCAGTGGCGATGCCAAAATCCTACTACACTGCCCACACTGAATTTTATATGTTTAGATGCACGTTGGTAAGTAATCTATGGTTAGAAATAAGTGTTTTAATGTGTTTGTTTTTTTTTTTTATATTTTTTATTTTTGCTTTCTTTGATGCTTCAGATAGTGCGGATGTAGTGAAACGTAAAACCAGCACAGAAGTACCCCAAGGACAGCTACGGCCCAGAGGTCTCACTCAGATTCCAGTCCTGGGACCGGAAGATGACCTGGCCGGGATGTTTCTGCAGGTAAATGGTACAGATCTCGCCTACACATCCAATGCCGAGGATTCGAGACACTGCTGTCCATTATTACTGGGACATTACTAACTTTTGTTCCCATTTAGCTCTTCCCTCTTAATCCGGACCCCAGATGGCAGAACTCCAATCCCAGGCCCATATCCCTGGCCCTGCAGCAAGCGCTAGGCCAGGAGCTGGCACGTATCCGTCAGGGGAACACCCAGGTGACTGGTATCGCCGTCCGTTTGCTGCAGGCAATCGCAGCCCTGCTCAGTTCCCCTCACAGTGGTGCCCTGGTCTTGGCTATGGCTATGGACAGAAATCACTACATCTCCTGCCCGCTGATGCGGCAACTCTACCAATATCACGTAAGTGATTATATGTGCCCCATATTATATAAGAATGCATATTAATGCCGCATATGTGCTCTACATTACTGATACGGTGTATCCAGCTGACAGTATGTTGCCCAATACATCAAAGTGTCTTCAGCAGATTTCTGGCATGAAATGCCGTGAAATATTTTTATCCTTTTCCCCACCGGCTCCACCATAACGGGCAAAGATTTAAGTCTTTTTGTAGGCCTAAATTATGCCAGAAATGTCCTCCAGTCCCAGACAAAGTAAGATTGGCCTAGTGTAAGAGGCACGCGCCCATTACTGACATGGGCGCATCTTAGTGAAGCAGTAAGATGCGCCCATCACCATGGAAAAGGAGAAGGAAAATCTAAAAGATCACATTTATTGGAGTATTTAAAATGGAGAAAACAAAAAAAAGATTAAAACTGTATGCTAAAGCCAAGTCGACGCGTTTTGTACAAGCTGTTAGACTAAGAGCTTGTACAACTCGAAACGCGTCAACTTAACGTTAACATACAGTTTTCCTCCCCCCTTTTTTTTTTATCGGAAACACAAACATTAGCCACAATGGACAGACTTTTTTGCATTGAAGTGTCTAATGAGCGTGTGCAAAGTTCATTGTGAAGAGAGGAGGAGCAGTAATTGATTTATCAGCTGTGTATAGGGGTGCTACCTGTTATTGTTACCCTGCCTCTGATGATAAGGAAGCTGCTTAAAACTCTCCCTCAAGGGAAGGGAAGTATGAGTCTAGAAACCCCGATTGAGTTGGGAGGAGGAGGATTTTTGAGGAGGAAGGAACAGTGTTCTTGTTTGGCACTGTTTTCATCACCATTGAGGATAAGCAGCAATATTGTGTCATAGTAAAAATCACGATTGGCTCTGAATCTCAGCCTGTACCAAGATTGCAGCAATGGGGTCCTTCAGTAAGCCCCCTCCCGCCATGGCATCAGTAACCGATCTCATCACGCATCACAGAGGGTCCGAGAGCACCCAAATGGATGCCCCACCTGGATCGGCATATTTTTTTTGCAGACACCGATACAGAGCACTGTTGCCAATCCGTGACCTCAGCAGGCACGCTGTGTAGACAGCTCACTGATTGGCTGCAGAAGCAGAGAGCTGACTCTGGACCTGGGAAGGGTGAGTAATTATCAGTTTATTTTATAATCAGCACAGCTTGTAGCAGAAAGTTTTCTAAAAGGGGACAACCCCTTTAATCATTTGTATGGAGTAAAAGAGTGAATAGGGTTGACTATAAATGAAGCTGAATGAGGCCGCCGGGCTTTTCTTTGTGCTTTGTTAGTGTCATACTTTATGGGTAAATCCGCTTGTACGGGGATCTCTTGCGGTCATAACTTGCTTGCTGTGACATACGTACAGGAGATGGGACTGTCAGCGGTTACGTTTTTTTTTTTTTCCTGATATGATCAAAGTTCTTTGGCCAAGTTACCCGTCTGACCATGTCGCTCTGTGAACTTGCACCGTTTTTCTTGCAGCGATGTGTACCCCAGGACACGGCCTACTCCTCGCTGTTCTTTAAAGTGCTCATGCAGCTGTTGCAGTGGCTGGACAGTCCGGGCATGGAGGAAGGACCCCTAAAAGCTCAACTCAAGTCATTCGCTGCACAGTATTCATCCAAGCACCGGATCAGCGATGGTACATTCAGATTCCTCTTGTGCTACATGTCTGTTTTATTTCTTGCTGTTCACACATAGCAATTGTTTTGGGTTTTTCTTTTTCTCCACTTAGTCTGCCTAGATGTCGGAATGACCAAATCCACATTCATAAAAATGCTCATTATTCTTTGCAACCAATTTATCACAGATTTGAAGTCGTTCATATAATGATTACAAACCATCAGACTTACTAGGAAGCAGCTGATTACGTAATTCCTTAAAGAGAACCTGTCAGCGGGCTTTAGCTAAGGAAAGTACACACAGCCATATTGGCGCTGACATACTGATTAAAAACTGATTTTGTGTAATGGAGGATTGAAGTTTTCTTATAATCATAGCTTCGGGCAGGACGGTGGCTAGGGTCTTCGGCTCTGCCATGGCCCCTCCGCTGCTCCTGTTTTTATCGTCCTCCTGGTTTAAACTTTGTGCGCACATTGACCTCCTGGTAGTCTTCAATAAAATGACACCAGTGGAG
>VIAB01000746.1:182322-195084 GCA_009801035.1 Oophaga pumilio
TTTTTTTTTCTTACCCATATTGTGGAAATTAGTGAGCAATCTATCTTTCTTTCCCAGCAATGACAGAAGGGGAGTGTGATTAGAGAGAGAGCAAAATCAGGAGCTCTGTAACATTTTTGAAAAAAGCATTCAGATAGATAAAGGACTTAAAAACACTTTGCAGCAAGAGCTAGAACTTTTTTTTAGTTCTTCTATCAACACAACCACACAAGGGATTTTTATCTGCCAGACAAATTGTAGCTTTTCCGAGACCCTGTAATTTTTTTTTTTTTTTCTGTTGATTTAAATGCGCGAGGTCTCAATTTTTTTTTTTTTTTTGCACACCGAGCTGTAGTTTTTATTGATACCGTTTTGGGATACCTACAGTGTTCTGATCACTTTTATAGATAACACACTAAACTTTTTTTTCTTTTTTTTTTTTCTGTCACTTTAGCTGGGAAAAGTGCGTAATTTGTACTTTTTTATATTTTTACTTTTAAATTTTCCTTTATTTTTATTCCTTAGAAGCGGCCTGAACGTATGATCATTTGATCTCTCATACTCCTATTGTGACGTCCTACTATTAAACTAAGTCTGTGGCTGGGCTTTATAGGAGGACAAAGATGGCAGCTGTGGAGGCCTTGTGCCCACCACCTGCGGACATGTATTCATTGCATTGGTGGGGGGTAAAGTCTGAGCAGGTGCACATGGGCACCAACATAGAAGCCAATTAAATGCAGATTTTAGTGACTTGACAGCAAATGGTTAAACTGTAGCGATCAGAGCTACCCCCGGTCGCTGCTGTGTAAGTCAAGGGTTGTAAAGGGGATAAGTGAATTTATGAAATCACATTCTCTAATGAATATATGGAGTTTAATGGGATATTTCCATCTTTGCTAGGATATCGCCATCATTGCATGATCTATAGGGTGCCAACATGTAGGACCCACACCAATCCTGAGACTGATGGGGCCCAAAAGTCGGGCCACTACCAACCACTGAGCATGATGCCATCAGTTTTAATAAGAAAAGGATGGACAGATTCATGAGATCTGAAGCTCGTGGACACTTAATTGCGTATTTTTTGTTTTTGCAGCCCTGAAGCATCTCGTGCCAAACCCTCCTCCGGTCTTCTCATCGACTGGCTGGATCTGCTGGATCCTGAAGTTATTAGCAGCTGTCCCGACCTGCAGCAGCGGCTTCTATTTTCATGGAACAAGGCAAGTAAAAATCAGCAGCTATCGGATCTAGCTCAGATTGCTGCTGTTTAAACAACAGCACACAGTTTAATAAGTGACACATCGCTGGAATCAAGGTCTCTGCCCCTACACCATGCTGCACTCAGATTCAATAGCAAAAACCTGCTGACGGTTTCCCTTTAAGTCTTCTGTCAGTTTCATCTTTGTATGTTGTGTTCTGCAGGTAAAGTCTCCCTTGGGGTCGCAGTCTCCTTCCTTCCGGCCTTACCTTCTGGCTCTTCTGACCCATCAGTCTAACTGGAGCACGTTACACCAGTGCATTAGCATCCTGCTGAGCAAACATCGAGAACAGAGGTGATTGCTGCTCTCCATATATACTCATGGGGTCTTGTGCCTGCGCGAGATAAGGACTCGCTGACAGTCTGTTAGGTCACGACAGCTCTCCGGTCACAGCGCACCCAAATTCACTATCATCAGTTGCAATTCTTTGGTATTGCTAGCTTATGTCTTTTTACAGTCCTAGCCTTGTATAACAAAAAAAACGAAAAAAATGTTAATTCTTTATTCCCAGATTTGACCCATCGGCCTCTCTGGACTTTCTTTGGGCTTGTGTTCACATCCCACGTATATGGCAGGGAAGAGACCAGCACACCCCTCAGGTACAGCATAGGAGAATATTTTGCAATCACCACTTTTTAGGACAAATTCTGGAGTCCGTGTTTCTCGGACCAAGTATGGACCACCATGCACGGACCGGCCGCAGGTGTCTAGACCCGAACGTGACAACCTCATAGGCATATATGAAGCTGTCACATAAAGGTCCGGAGACCTCCGACCAGTCCAACTGGATCACTTATACCAGCAAACATGGAGAAGAGGGCTGATTGCTGCCTGCATATTTACTCGTAGTGTCTCGTGCCGGCGCGGCGCAGTGTCTCGTGCCGACGCGGCGCAGTGTCTCGTGCCGGCGCATTGCGGCCCCAAACTCGGACTTTGGTCCACGTTTTTCTGACTTCTTCTTGTTGTTCTTTTTCCCATACGTCTCGTTTCCCTCCTACAGAAGGGCCGCGAGGAGTTTGTGCTGCAGCTGAAAGCATCGGAGCTCATTTGTCTCGTGGATCTTATTATAACGGAGTCAGAAACCAGGAGCCAGGGGTCCGAGGAAACTTCCTGCCCCCTGATCCAGTCTCGCCTGCCCCTGCTCATTAACTGCTGCCATGGGAGCCAGGAAAGCATCAGAAAGGTTATGGAGCATTTAGCAAACTGCATAAAGCGGTGGGGAAACAGGTGAGCAGCCGCAGGGCGGACGTGGCATGGCCTCCTGTAAGCCGGAGCATTATCCCTCTGCCAGCCCTTCTTCTCGGAGTGTTATCCGGCCGTCGCACTAGATTTTCCTCAGATTGTAGCATTAAGCAAACATATTTGTTACCTGATCCTCTCAATAGATTCTCCGCTATTACAAGCCTGATCTGAAAGGTCAGCGCAAATCCTCTAATGCGGTGTTTATCTCACAGCTCTTTAGGGAAGCATTGCCGGGACTTCCTCCTGCAGCTTTATCTGCAGCTGCCGGAGATGATAACTCCAGTGCCCGAAATCTTACTGACCAGCGAAGGCGCGGCTGACAGCAGCACCTGTAAGGTGAGGAACTGCTTACTCTGTTACCCCAAATTCAGGTGTAGTTTTTTACTTTTTTTTTTTTGTAAAATACTCCCATCATCTAATGTTATGGCCTCAGAATATGGCACAACAATATCATCAGAGAAGGTCTAATGCTCCATGTACTGTCAGACATCTTTACATCATTTGCTAGATATTGTGGTAAAGTGATTTGTAGGTTTTCTATTTACAAATGATATGGTCTTCCCTCTCGAAAAATGACTTTCATAAGTGCCAGTCACCCGGTGTTTCCCTAGCAGCAGAAATGCTGAGACTGATTACCGTAAGTGAGGGTGGTCTTTGTGTGTCTACAGGGAGTGGGGTGCAGTCCTTGTTGTCTTAGATGAAGAGGGGGTGTCCTTGTTACAGTACAGGTAGTGGGGGAACAGTCTTTCTCACTCTTCAGGAAGTGGGGGACGGCCCTTGTCACTCTACAGGAAGTGGGGCACTGCCCTTGTCACTCTACAGGAAGTGGGGCACTGCCCTTGTCACTCTACAGGAAGTGGGGCACGGTCCTTGTCACTCTACAGGAAGTGGGGCACTGCCCTTGTCACTCTACAGGAAGTGGGGCACTGCCCTTGTCACTCTACAGGAGGTGGGGCACGGTCCTTGTCACTCTACAGGAGGTGGGGCACGGTCCTTGTCACTCTACAGGAAGTGGGGCACGGTCCTTGTCACTCTACAAGAAGTGGGGCACGGTCCTTGTCACTCTACAGGAGGTGGGACACGGTCCTTGTCACTCTACAGGAGGTGGGGCACGGTACTTGTCACTCTACAGGAAATGGGGCACGGTCCTTGTCACTCTACAGGAAGTGGGGCACGGTCCTTGTCACTCTACAGGAGGTGGGGCACGGTCCTTGTCACTCTACAGGAATTGGGGGACGGTCCTTGTCACTCTTCAGGAAGCGGGGCACGGTCCTTGTCACTCTACAGGAATTGGGGGACGGTCCTTGTCACTCTTCAGGAAGCGGAGCACGGTCCTTGTCACTCTACAGGAAGTGGGGCACGGTCCGTGTCACCCTACAGGAAGTTGGGCACGGTCCTTGTCACTCTACAGGAAGTGGGGCACTGCCCTTGTCACTCTACAGGAAGTGGGGCAAGGTCCTTGTCACTCTACTGGAAGTGGGGCAAGGTCCTTGTCACTACAGGAAGTGGGGCACGGTCCTTGTCACTCTACAGGAAGTGGGGCACGGTCCTTGTCACTCTACAAGAAGTGGGGCACGATCCTTGTCACTCTACAGGAAGTGGGGCACGGTCCTAGTCACGCTACAGAAAGTGGGGCGCGGTCCTTGTCACTCTACAGGAAGTGGGGGACCGTCCTTGTCACTCTTCAGGAAGTAGAAGGGGGTGGCCCTTGTCACTGTACACGAAGTGGGTTGGAGGGGGTCCTTGTCGCTCTACAGGTAATGCCGGGCTGGTCCTTGTCCAGCTAAATTAAGTGGGTCTTTGCCGCTGTACAGAAGGTGGTCAATGGGTCCTTGTCTCTTTTCTTCCCCTCTTCAGTCTGTCAAACTGTACACAGGCATAAGAGAGCCTGGCTACAGATCAGGGCAGGCACGCTATTGGAGAATGACAGGAGTAATTCATGCTGGGATGTGAGGGATAGTAAGTTCCAGCTCCTATAGTGCTGGCAAAATGCAGATGAAGAATTCACATACTCAAAAAGAGTGAATCACGAGATATTAAAAAAAGTTTTGATAGCTTAATTGCGAAGAGGCTAAAACAAAACAAAAATAAATGTAATTGGTCTGGCTTGAAAGTGTTAATTCTGAATGTTGGGACCACAGCTGTGGTATCAGTCTGGAATATAGGGGTGGACGGGTAATTCCTCAGCACACCGTGTATCCATTGCCCACGCTCCTGCACAAGTTATCAGACAATCCCTGTCGTGTTCACTTTCGGCCACAATCGCGTGTTTCTCGGCTGCTGTGATCGGTTACAGCTGATGTAATGCTCTGCTTTCTCCACCCCGTTCCTGGCAGATGGATGGCCTTATACACCGCTTCATTACACTTCTAGCCGACACCAGTGACTGCAAGGAGAGCCGAATGTCAGACGCCAACATGGCTTGCCGTAAGCTCGCTGTGGCACATCCCATCCTGCTGCTGAGGTATGCAGTATAGTCAAGAGCATCCATTTTTTTTCCTCCATCATCGTGCTGGATAATTTTTAGACTTCACATTTGTGTGGTCTAAAAATTATCCAGCACAAAGATATGTGCCCAACACTTGTCATACTCACCGCGCATTACAACTGTTATGTTCTTAAAGGGAGGTCCGAGGCCACCCGCTCCTGCATTGGCAGGTGAGCGGTGTTGATGACTGATGATCTGCTAGAACTAGTGTTTGTGTGTCCTTTTCTAATGAAACATGCAGAGGAAGAGGACTAGAATTATAGCACTACCTATTGGAAGTGGCAATCCTAAAAGTCAACATTGAACCTTTAACGAGCCTTGTCATATAACTTGGGATAAAAACCAAACCAGAATCTCAATTTGCAGACACATGTTGCCCCTCCTCAGGGTATGAAAGGCCTCTGACTGAGCTGTAAGGGATGATGTTTCTCCTTGTGGAGAGTGACAGGCCTGACATGGCAGTGTAAGGAGACTTGTATGCCATGCGCTGCTCCTGTGGAACAATTTGCATACTTCATTTCCCAGAGGAGCATTGCATGGCCTATAAGTCTCCTTATACTGGCATGTCACTCTCCACAAGGAGAAATGTTACCCCTTAAATCCCAGTCATAGGCCTCTCATACAGCCAAATCAGATCTTCTGCTTCGCACTGAAGAGGAGCAACACTCGGAAACGTATCAGCAAATTGAGATTTTGGTTTGGCTTTTATCCTAAGTCATATGGCAAGGGTCGATATTGACTTTTAGGATTGCTACTTCCAATAGGTGACACTAAAGTTCAAGTTCTTGTCCTCTCTGAACAGACAATTTCCATATTGAATTTCTCAGAGGAGCATTACATGGCCTTTAAGTCTCCTTACCCTGGCATGCCAGACATGTCACTCTCCTCAAGGAGAAACATTACCCCTTGAACTCCAATGGAAAGAACGGGTACGTGATACTTGTGGATTGTCAGATAAGTGCAAACATGACGCTATCTGTATTGCTCACCTGCGAAGGTTTGCCGCACTAGACAACCCCTTTAAAGAGGATTTCCCTTTTTACATCACCACTTTATGGTTGCTGTAGGTCTGATCTCGGGGATTCCCCCCCCACCACCCCCGACCCTAAGAATGATGGTGACACAACATTAGTGTGGTCTTTTTTTACTGCATCTGGCCATCATGTAGAGAACACTTAGAAGAAGATGGCGCACAACACCAGTGCTGTGTACCCGTCATCCCCGGAGGTTGGACCCCCCCGGGTTATAAAGTAACAGCGTGGCAAATCAAAGGATTGAATTACCCTTTTTAATTTCTATGGTACATGAATAAAACTATCCCGTTATGTCTGCATCCTGTAACCCTTGCTCTTCCAGACATTTGCCCATGATCGCAGTTCTGCTTCACGGCCGCGTTCACTTCAACTTCCACGAGTTTCGGCAACAAAACCATCTCACCTTCTTCACTCACATCTTGGGCATCATGGAGCTTCTTCAACCTCAAGTTTTCCACAGTGAATATCAAGAAGCCTTGTGGGACTGTCTCATCTCCTTCATCAAATTATTACAGGTAGGCCACGCTGCTCCAGATCCTGGCGCCATAGCTCGTCCTGCCGATCTGTATGGTGAGGATGAGCCGACAGCTAATGACGTGATCTTCCATTTTCTGCAGAATTACAGAAAATACTCGCGGCAGCTAGGTGGCTTCATCAGCAAGTTTGTACAGTTCATACACAAGTACATCACGTGCGACGCTCAGGCTGCTGTGTCCTTCCTGCAGAAACACTCGGATCCCCTCCAGTAAGTCATTGCAGTATTACATGCCCTCTGTTTCCTCCACGCTTATATTAAAGCGGCAACGTCTAGTGTCACTTCCGCATTGATTGTGCAGTTTGTTAGGCAATCTCTGCATGAGTTGCAGCCGTCGAACAGGCACGAGACATGCAGCCGCGGGGACTCAAACATATTATTCGAGCACGCCACTTGGTTAGCACCCGAGCATGCTCAGATAACACCTTATCCCAGCACTTTTGCTCATCACTTGTGATAACCAGTGCCCTTTTTAACCCTTTTTTTTCCTTCTCTCAACCCTCCCCCAAAAAAAACATGTACGTTCGCCTCGACCGAATAAGTATGTGTTATTCATGGGAGGGGGTAATCTTCACCTCTGACAGTGGGTTATAGCTTGAGAGCAAATGATTGGGCATCTTAAAAGCCAATATGCCCAGTCTTCCTTTCACTCAACACCCACGGTCTGAGGAGGATGCACTATATGGTCTGATCTAACGTGTATGGATACTTTTAGTGACCTGGTCCTCCAGCTGTCAGGACATACTTGGAGTAGTAGTATATGAGCTATAGGACCACAGGTTATAGAGCCACTACCTTGGGATGCCTTTTTGCAGGGCAAAAGAGGGTCAGCCATGCTGTAATACGTGAAGCAGTTTCTATTGACTTTAAAATTATTGATAAGTGATCATGTGCTCATATATTTTCTTCCAGCGGTCTGTCATCTGAGAATAATGACCTGACGGCCCTTAAGTCTCTCCTGGCGGGACTGAGCTTGCCCAGCAGAGGTGGGACTCTGGAGAAGAGCGCAGATGAAGAGAAAGAAGGTATGTCACGTACACGCCGTCCAATTAGATTCCACCATTGACCTTCATACTGAGATGCTGCAAGAAGGCAAGAAATTCATAAGTTTTAGTTTTCCTCTGCTAAATGATCCCCAGGGCGAAACAAACTAAAAAGCAAAACTAAAAACCTTCCTGACTACTGTTACTGTGCAAAACAACTATCCACATATATTCTATATTTTCACCAATCATAGATATAGTAACCAATATGAGCTGACTGGGTGTGAAAAGTGGGTATTTATAATAAAGGAGCCCGTCTCGGATTTATGCTGCATGAATCACTTGCCGTGTCCCATTTAATAATGGGCTTGACCTCTGCATATCCCTGGGGTCCACCACAATACCCAGGAATGTACAGTAGCCAATGAAACCGGCAGTTGATAACATTACAAGACTTTCTTACATGATTTTGTTTTTTTCCTTGCTAAATGCAGGGATGATTTGTAAGTAAGGCAATATAAGAATCTTAGCTCCTCGGGGGCGGGCCCATAGAGTAAAAGGAATTAAAGCAGGAACGCTGAACATAAAATATATAGAAGTTCTGCAGGTTCCATTATAGCGGCCTGATGGCATGATGTAGCTATATGCCAATCCTCATGATTTCTGTATATTTCGTGTTTGCTCTGGTACAGATGAACCGGCTGCAGGTTCCCTTCCCTTGGTCAGCGTGTCCATGTTCACACCTTTAACTGCTGCAGAGATGGCTCCTTACCTGAAGAGGATCTCGCGGAGCCACACCGTAGAGGGTAAGCATTGCACAAAGAGCGCCATGATGAAAATGTAGTGTATGATCTCCTTCCAATGGACGAGTGACTCCTCCATAGCTGCGATCTGTGACTTTTTAGCTCTTGGAAGCCACATCACAGCCGTCAGGGCAACCTGGGAGTCGTCGTTTTACAAGAGCCAGAAGGCCACAGATTTGTCTCCGGCCCCATTGCTAATTAGCTCATTGGATAACTATGGAGAAGGGGGTTCAGGTCCGATGTGGCGCAGTGTCCCCTTCAGGATCAGTAGAGTGGAGTGATGGCCTACTCTTGCGAAATACCCTCCATTTTTAAGAGGAAAATGGCACTCTGATTTGCGTTCTCCACGTCTTTTTTTTTTTTTTTTTTTTTTTTTTCTTAGCGGGGGCATGTAAAGCAACAATGGTAAGTAAAGAGTATGACCAAAGTCTTTCTTTTTACACCTCCATGTATATAATTATTCACTGTGGTGTTAAAGGTGAACTGACGCCTTTAATATTTAGCGGTTCCGAGACGTTGGTCTCGTTCTTTTATGGCCGTGGATTGGCTTGAAGATGTATCCGGTAATATGTTATCTGCGTCCCATCAGCCACAGGCAAGAGAAACTTCTGATATTTCCGAACCTTTGGAAGAACGCAGCAGTCTATATTTATTAGAGAGAAGTTTAGAAAGCTCCAAATATAATTAAAGAAATCCCACGAGCGATCCAGATCTGTAGAGTTTTGATTTTCTTTTTTTATTATTATTTAATGCACCTCGGTTACACCGCTGGTAATTCTGCATCCACGGCTGGGTCGGCTTGCAATCTGATCAGTTGTTGAAAGCCAAAGCTTTGCCCGAGGCGATGTGAGCCGTGCGGAGCTGGCAGCTGGGCCCCTTCTCCCAGGATCCATGCCGATCTGTCATCGCACTTCATTCTCTCTGCAAAATGAATTGCTTGATTGAAAGACTGCGTTTGTATCCCAGCCGCTGATTGTGTCACGCTGACCCGGCTTCTCTCCGGCGTCGGCTTGTGATGGATTTAAGTCGGTCTCTTGGACTCATTTCCTTTTTCTTTTTTTTTTTCCTTTCTTCCAGACATCCTGCAGGTCCTGAGCGACGTAGATGAAATGTCCATGCGTAGGCCTGAAATCCTGTCCTTCTTCGCTGTGAGTATGACTGACCCCCCCCACCATCATTGTTTGATTCGGCCCTTTCCACTTATTTATCCTACAAGTCCCATCCTCTTATTATTAAAAACCATATCCGAAGGATCGTACCGGTGTCACATAAATCTATTCAGATTACATTGCATGCGATGTGACCAATCCGCTCTGAAAGCAGCAGCAAAGGCATCTCTACAAATGTCCACCTCCTGCTAGGATCGATAATATGGCCGTTCTTATGTCTGAACGGGTAAGTGGTCGCACTTCTAATGCCCCTATACACATATAAGAGTCAGCCGAACCCAGAAATATCGGTTGGGTGGGATCAGCTAACCCTCTAAAGTGTGTACGGGCCTATATAGTGCCTGACCCTTTTGTTTACAAGTCAGATAAATCACTGCCAGAAGGGTCTGGCAGCGTCTTTTTCCTCTCCCCATTAAAAACACATGAATGCTCTGCCGAAAAAAAATACCTTCATGTGTATGGGGGAGAGATATGTCTGCCTAACGCATTTTCAGCCAACAACTATCTCCAGTGTTGTCAGAACCTGACACAAACTTCTGGTCCTAAATGCCGCTCTGGACAACAGGGGACACTGGTAATGGGGAAACCTTTTTATTAGTTACTAAAAATGCATTAAAGGGGTTGTCTTGTGTTATCTTCCCCTTCCAATGGTCCCTATTTGAGCATATGGACATTAAAATAGCGCCCACCCCTCCTGAGCCAGTATAAGCGCTCATAAGTAACAGTGACTTCTCTAACCGGTTATCCGGCATTGCTTATGACATTAACAGGAATCTGTCAGCAGGTTTTGTTATGTCATCTGAGAGCAGCATGGTGTGCGGGCAGAGACACGGATTCCAGCGATGTATCACTTACTATTGTGCATTTTTCTGTTAAAACAAAACTGATTTTATCAGCAGGAGATTATCACTACAGGACTACGTGTCTTGTGCCTCCTGGTCCAACCACTCCCCCACCGATTGGCTGCTTTCTGTGTTCACTGTATAATGACAGAAAGCAGCCAATCAGTGGTGTGGGCGGAGTTCTGCACAGCTCAGTATTCTGAGCTCTGCTAAATGTGCAGCAGAGAAAATTTTGATTGCATCACATCTGCTGCACCCAGGAAACTAAGTGACTCATCACTGGAATCATGGTCTCTATCCCTACATTATGCTGCTGTCAGATTACATAGCAAAAAAACAGCTACAGATTCCCTTTAAGACCCCACAAACCTGTCGAGACATGGGCACGACCTGCAGGTATCGTGCAAACGTGTGGTGTCGTAACATCATTGGCACCGCTTCCCTTCGATGCAGAAGAGCGCGGCACTGGATAAGCCCTTTAAAATGGACAGATGTGGCGCCGTTTTTAGAGAAAAACAGCCGCATTTTTCTAATCCTGGACGGCCCCTTTAAAACCGTCAGACGCAATCCAGACCTGGTGTACGCAATTGATTTACTATCCAGACACGAGGATTGCAGACGTTTTATAGAATACAGTCGTCCTCGCCTGTGAAGTGATCAGTGACTTCCTACACTCGCGGTATTCCTGGTGGGCTCGGATCCTCTTATTTCTACAGCAGGGGGTGCTGCCATCTTGTTCCATACCAATAGGATGTAACGAGGGAGCAGGGCGCGCGTCTGCTCGTCTGTGATCTTGTGAACTCTGTAGGGGGGAGAATCAATGTCGTACACTGTGCTTTCATTATTGAAGATCTGCTGAGAGTCGCACGCCTCTTTCTTTTCTTTCGCAGAGTGATTTTCAGAGACTTATGAGCTCCGCCGAGGAATCGTGCCGCAATCAGGCCTTCACCCTGGCCTTACGCGCCATTCAGTGCAATCCCAGGTGAGAGCCGCAGCTTTGTTTTCAGAGCTTTTGCCTTTACGTTTCTTCTTTCCCTGTTAGCTCTGATGTGTAATCACACACGTGGCCGGCATATTAATACTGGGAATCACACTGATAGAAAAGACGCAATTACCACTCCATCCTCAAAAATGGCGCCAGCACAAATCTGCTACAAGTAGAGCACCCATCTGCAATGTTAGCATGGACTGCCGGCTGGGCAAAATTTTTATTTCACACATTCACTTTATGGTGCTGGTACCAAAGTCAATAGGATACCGATCGCTGGAGGTCTGACCACTGAGACCCCCACTGGTCCCCAAGAACATGGCTCCGCAGAGCATCGGCTGAGCATGCGCCGTCATCTCTATTCATTCCCCGAGCTCTGCTTTCAGGATACCTCCGATGACCCCATAGAGAAGCTGCACGTGCTCGTCACATTTTCAGGGTCGGTGAGCGTCTTAGTGGTAGGACTCTCTCCTTCCCCTGCCCATTGATCGCGGATCGCTTATTAACGGCATATAAACCCTTTTTTATTTCTAATGACGCCCCTCTTTTCTGCATCCAGCATTGCAGCAGACTTCCTTCCTACCTTCATGTATTGTTTGGGCAGCAGGGACTTTGAAGTAGTCCAGACGGCGCTGAGGAACCTTCCCGAGTACACACTTCTCTGCCAGGGTGAGTTTACCCAATTTTTTTCTTTTTATGTGATTTTGTACCAATAATGGAATTACAAGGCTTGAGTAGATGTGGAGCTGTTGCAGTGCGTGACCACCTCCTGAATTTTCCCTGCGCAGTGGCATACCCCCAGCCAGGGAAGTCCAGCTAGTCCCATGCTGAATACCGCTATGTTAGCACCCATTTTTATGGGTGGGTTTGTTGCCCACATTATATAGTACTTGGCTATCGGTTCTCTCTGTCTCTGCAGAACACGCGGCCATACTCCTGCACAGGGCCTTCCTGGTGGGCATGTACGGACAGATGGACACCAGCCCTCAGATCTCTGAAGCATTGAAGCTCCTCCACATGGAGGCCATGGTGTAAGAACACGACGAGGACAACAATGTGTTTTGAGAAATTTGCTTATTGTCATGTAATTACTTTTTATATTAAAATCGTTTGACTCCACCATAACGATTTATTATTTGTTCTCTATATCGCTTTGTCCTGGGGGTCACAATATAATAGTCCTATAGTGTCAGTCTGAAAACGCGCCACACTCCCTGCACACATTGAGCTTGTTGGTTTTAACCCATTTTTCACTCAAGTGTTATAAGGCAACAGCGTTAACCACGGAGCCACGTGACGCCCAACTTATTTACTGCATTCATGGGTCAGTGAGTGACGATCCTCAGACAACATCTCTGGCAAGATCAGTGACCAGGACAATTCACCAAAGCATATCTTGTTGTAGTGGGCATTAATATTAGTAAACCTGCTTGAGAAAGC
>VIAB01000746.1:212335-224092 GCA_009801035.1 Oophaga pumilio
AAACGGACCGATTTTTATACGTTATGTGTGACTCCAGCCTTAGGATGATTACTGATATTTAAAAAGAAAAACCTATTACTCGCCTTACCCCGTTCCCCCGGCACCCTGCTCCGGTCTGTGCAGCGTGAGCACTAAGGCTCCACACTCCAGGTACGACGTAGAGACATCATGGCGCCCGCAGTGCACGGAGTCCCAGACAGGCAAATGCAGGCTGAATCGCGGATCAGGGAGCCTTCGTTCTACGGATACCGCTGAATTTATGATGACATGGAGGTGGCCTGGTTTCAAGCACCGGGTTCACCCCAACTCACGGGCCCCTGTAGCGGCAGCGTGGGCTTCTGCTATGGAGACTATCCTCCCTATCTAGCTGCAGTACTCAAACGGATCACTAGAGGGCGCTAATAGCTTTCAGATAAAAAGAAAAAGATTTTTCTAACAAAAAAATAGGAAGTGATTCCGATCCATAGTCCACACATCTCCGCAGCCTGCAAATGATTTAATTACCATTTACTGCATATTTGACACCATAAAAAAATGTTAAATCACATGCAGAAAAATACTTTGTTAAAAACTCTACTTTTGAATAACATTTGCTATATAGTCATCAAATGTATAATCTGACTTCCGTGTAACATATCTCCATTACATGCTTGTTTGTTTTTACTTATCTATAAACCTGTGCCTTGTATAAAAAATAAAAAAAATATGCCCGGGAAACCACCAGCAAGCAGGTTTGGTGCTGAAGAATGTTTTTATGGATTTATTTTATTTTAATAATGGAACTTCTACATAGTTAAATAGTCTTTAGTTCTGTTTCCTTCTCCCGTTGCACACTCGCTTACTATGTGACCATTTTCGGACAAAAAAAAAATGATTGGTGCTCGTAAAGCTCTATGGAGAACTGTAGCTCCTCCCCCTGCATAGAACTTTATGAGCACCAACTGTCATCGAATATCTCCGTAATGGGAAAATAATCTGTCTTAACTGAATACGGATTGTACCCATGAATTAAGAACGAGAGATCAACCCGGGAGGAAATAGAAGCAGATTTATCTGATAAGATATGTTACAAAGCTTCTTATTTTCATGTGCGCTATTGATTTTATGAAATAATTAAAGCGACGATTGCTCTTTAAGGAGGTTTAGTTTTCTCATTGGATGACAGATTTCAGAGTTACACTGCCATATAGGGGCTCTGCCACCGGGGTCCTATATGGCCTCCCCTCCTCCAACTATATAAATCCCATAGTCATTATATGTCTGCTGATTGCTGCGGCTCTATAGGTGTCATCACACATATAATGACGGTGCGGTGACACTTCTCTGATCGTTTGACATGTGCTAGAATCTGTAGTATGTCCTAATTAATTTTCTTTCAGTTTCCTTTGTTGATCTAATAATTAAAGGACAATTGAACGTAAATGTATGTGTGGATGATTTACATGCAGAACTTACATAGTTACATGCGTTAAAAAAGATCTACAGGTGCTTCTCACAAAATCAGAATATCATCAGAAAGTTAATGTATGTCAGTTCTTCAACACAAAGAGTGAATCTCCTATATTATACAGTCATCAAACACAGAGTGATCTATTTCAGGTGTTTATTTCTGTTAATGTTGATGATTATGGCTTACAGCCAATGAAAACCCAAATGTCATTATCTCAGTACATTAGAATACTTTATAACACCAGCTTGAAAAATTATTTTAAAATCTAAAATGTTTCACTTTTTGTATTGA
Source organism: Oophaga pumilio (assembly GCA_009801035.1). NCBI lineage: Eukaryota > Metazoa > Chordata > Amphibia > Anura > Dendrobatidae > Oophaga > Oophaga pumilio. Next base: position 214,077 of record VIAB01000746.1, read on the forward strand.
AGAACTGAAATAAATTAACTTTCTGATGATACTGTAATTGAGAAAAGCACCTGTAGGTCCACTGTCCATCAAGTTCCACCTTTCCCTACGAGACCCTTTTTTTTTTTAGTTAACAGTTTAGTATGCAGCTGAATCTCCACCCCCAGTACCCTTCCTCCCTGCTGCAGCTGAATCTCCACCCTCCTACCCCCAGTACCCTTCTTCCCTGCTGCAGCTGAATCTCCACCCTTCTACCCTAAGTACCCTTCTTCCCTGCTGCAGCTGAATGTCAACCCTCCTACCCTAAGTACCCTTCCTCCCTGCTGCAGCTGAATCTCCACCCTCCTACCCTAAGTACCCTTCTTCCCTGCTGCAGCTGAATCTCCACCCTCCTACCCTCAGCTCCCTTCTTCCATGCTGCAGCTGAATCTCCACCCTCCTACCCTCAGTATCCTTCCTCCCTTATGCAGCTGAATCTCCACCCTCCTACCCTCAGTACCCTTCCTCCATGCTGCAGCTGAATCTCCACCCTCCTAGACTGATTGACAGCTCATGTTCCTCCTTTCTGCTGGAGCTCCACCCTTTTCCCCTGACTGACAAGGTAAAATTGCAGGTGTCAGATATCCACCCCCTGATTGCACCTGCAGCATGGAAAAAGGGAACTGAGGGTAGGAGGGTAGAGATTCAGCTGCAGAAGGGAACTGAGGGTAGGGGGATAGAGAGATTCAGCTGCAGCAGGAAAGAAGGGAACTGATGGTAGGAGGGTGGAGATTCAGCTGCAGCAGGACAGAAGAGAACTGAGGGTAGGAGGGTGGAGATTCAGCTGCAGCAGGGAGGAGGGACTTTAATTGTTAATCAAGGAAGGAGGGTGGAGCTCCAGCAGGGAGGAGGAACATGAGCTGTCAGTCAGTCTAGGTGGGTGGAGATTCAGCTGCAGCAGGAAGGAGGAACACTTAACAGCTTCAATGAGGCTAGTAGGTTAGAGGCTCAGGTCCATTAGGGAGGAGGGTCACGAGCCATCAGTCAGTCTAGGTGGGTGGAGATTCAGCTGCAGCAGGGAGGAGGAACACTTAACAGCTTCAATGAGGCTAGTAGGTTAGAAGCTCAGGTCCATTAGGGAGGAGGGTCACGAGCCATCAGTCAGTCTAGGTGGGTGAAGATTTAACTGCAGCAGGGAAGAGGAACAATGAGGATCGGTCTATCTAGCTAGGTGGGCAAAATATGATTACTCTTTCATAAACGATTTCACAACCATTCTGGCAGTTTTAAAGTAAGTACACCAGTACTAAGAGACCTATTTAGTAATGAATACAGATTACATTGAGAAATCCGCTGGCAGAATCTTCTGTAAATGTTATATATCTGTAAAGTTTATAGAATTTGTTAAAAAACTTGAGAACCTGTTGAAAAACAAATGCATGAAAAAAAAAATCTTCTTGAGATAAATCTGTGATTTTTGGAAGATATTTCTCAAGGCAGATGAGTCCTGCCGGCAGGTCTATTACAGGACGCTCCGGGAGCCCAGGATGGAAATAACAGGACAATGGTTTCCAATTCTACAGCCATAAATGTTTCAGTAATTCTTGGAGTGTGGCATGAAGCATCTCCTGTAAATGTGGGATATAAAGCTCCCGGGCCGAGAATATACGAGGTGCCCTATGTACAAGGAGATGATGATGTTCCCTTTGTGCCCGCCGCTGTCAGCGGGGTCACAGGTCGCTGCGTGCAGTCATGGTAACATGTTTCCTATTGCTGATCACAAGTCCCAGCAGAGCCGCCGTCTGACATCACCCTCGTTAATCTGCACCTCTGTATCCCGTTTATTATGCATGTGGGAGAAAGATGCAAATAACTTCCAGAAGACAACGCCGAATCTGTTATCAGCCAAAAACAATGATCGGTCTGACATGACACCTTCATTAAATGGAGATGCTGGACACATCTGCCCTCTAGGGGGCGCCCCGGGTCAGCTTTGCCTTATGCATCATAATAACCAACCATTTTCGGACACTAATGCGTAAGATGAGCATTATTCATCTGTTTTCCATTTTTCTGATACAGAGTTCCAAATCTCCTGCTGTGTAGACCCAGATTTATTATTATTATTATTATTCATTTTTATAGCGCCATTTATTCCATGGCGCTTTACATGTGAGAGGGGGTGAAAGTGTTGGGTACCTGCAGCCACCACTAGGTAGCGCTAGCTGCATACTGTTTATACATTGGTGTAGCGGGGTTGCCAAAGTCCGGGGTAAAGCAATTATTTTGCAATTTCTATCCTGTGGACCATAAGCGCTACCTGAGTCCAATATTAAGTCCCTTATTCCCCAAGGCATTGTTATTGCATTTTATTTTAAAACAATACTAATGTTTTTATAATTTGCCCTTTGAGCCTCTAATTATTTTCTGCATTTTGCTGAAATCCAACATATAATAAAAGTAATATATTGTGTATTATATTGTTCATTACATTGTTTTTATGTTTGTATTTTATTACACTAGCACTAAACCTAACCCTAGCCCTAACCCAAGCACTATCCTTAACCCTAACCCTTGTCCTGACGCTATCCCTAATCCTAAACTTAGTGCTAACCCTAAGCCTTGTCCTAACATTAGTTATAACTCTAGACCAAACCCTTGTCCTAATCCTAGTGCTATCCCTATCCCTAGTCCTAACCCTTGTCCTAATCCTAGTTCTATCCCTAGTCCTAACCCTTGTCCTAATCCTAGTTCTATCCCTATCCCCTATCCCTAGTCCTAACCCTTGTCCTAATCCTAGTGATATCCCTGACCCTAGTCCCAACACTAACCCTAGTCCTAACCCTTGTTTCAATCCAAGTCATAATCCTAAGGACGCGTTCAGACGTCCATGCAAATTGGTCCGAGATTTTGGACCACAATGACTTGCAAATGGTCCCAGACCCAAGCTTGACAGCTTCATATATTTCCATGAAGTTGTCAAGCTCAGGTCGGGAGACCCGCAGTCAGTCTGTACATTATGGTCCGATCTTGGACTGATTTGCACAGATATCTGAATACGCCCTAACCCTAGTCCCTTGTCCTAGTCCTAATCTTAACCTTAGTTCCGACATAAACCCTAGTTCTAACCCTTGTCTTAACTGTAATCCTAGTCATAACCGTAACCATAGCCATAACCCTAGTCCTAATCCTAAACCTAGTGCTGTCCTTAAACCTAGCCCTTTTTTTTTAGGGGATACTTTTTTAAATTTGGAACAGCTCCCCTTGTGGGTTTATTTTTCATCTCTTACAAAATTACAAATGAGAGGAGAAGCAGGAGAGCACAGCGCAGCCTTTGTCTTCTTGGTCGCTGCCTATGCAGAGCACAGAAGTCAAAGATAAGTTTCTCATTGGCTGCTGCTCTCTGCATAAGCAGGGACCGAGATCACTTCATTATACTTATAGGGGTTGTCTACTACTAGGACAACCCCTTCTCAATCTGGAAGTTTTCCCCCGTGAAAACAAGAACACTTATACTCACCTTCTGTGCCGACACCGTTCCAGCAGTATCGGCGCTCACACCCCCAGGGCTCACCTCAGATGTTTTTGTGAGCCCTGTGCCCACTCAGCGCTGGCGTCACTGACTCCGCCTTCGGACAAATCGAACATTAAGAGGAAGTCAGAGATAGCCCTCACTTCCTGTTGATGTTTGACACGTCTAAAGGCGGGACCAATGAAGCTGGCACTGATTGGGTGCAGGGCTCGCGTGACATAACACCCTCACGTAAGCCTACACCGCTGGAATGGCGCTGACATGGGAGGTGAGTATAAATGTTTTTATTTTAACAGGGGCAAACATTCAGATTGAGAAGTGGTTGTCCGAGTAGTTGCAGCATTGTTGTTTCGGTCACTGCCTATGTGTAAGGGTGTGACAGGGGCTGTCATGTGCCTCTCCCTCTCTAAACAGTGTAGGTATTAAATGTGTGCTGATAGTCACTGGTATACTATGTGCTGCTGCAGAGAATTTTATGAACATTACTGTGTTCGCTTAATGTTATTATATGGTGATAAAATGTCATTTATGCATAGTGATTAGGGAAAGATGTAAAGGATAAGAAAAGAGGGTAGCTATAAATTAGGATAGGATTGGGTTTAGTATAGTGGGGCACAATAGTCAGGAAACTAGTGTCAGTATAGGAATAGTTAAGGAAATAAGGGGATTTCCAAGTCGGGAGCAGTAAGAGACAGTTTGTCAGTGGGAGCAGTGTACAGTAATGTATTAAGAAAGTGCTGGAGAGTGATTTAGGAGAAGGCAGAACAGGCTAGAGGGCCACACAGTACGGAAAGGCATAGAATGCTAGGGAAAAGCAGAATGTGGTCGGCAGCCACTTGGTACGGTGGAATCCCTTAGAGAATCCGGGGCCTATGGTTCGAATCAGGACAGAGGAACCTTTTTCATCTCCCAGTGAAGGGGGGCCGGAGTGGGAACCAGTATGGGAAAGTGGGCGCAGGAATATTGGGACCCCAGAACCAGGAAGAGCATCTCAGAGTCTAGAGGAGCCAGCACTGAGAGGGAAATCTCAGGCTCAGTATGGGACCCAGAGCCAGGAAGAGCATCTCAGAGGCTAGAGGAGCCAGCATTGAGAGGGAAAGCTCAGGCTGAGTATGGGACCGCAGAGTCAGGACAAGCAAATCAGAGTCTAGAGGATTCAGTATTGAGTGGGAAAGCTCAGGCTGAGTATGGTACCATGGAGCCAGGAAGAGCTTCTCACAGGCTAGAGGAGCCAGCATTGAGAGAAAAAGCTCAGGCTGAGCATGGGACCGCAGAGTCAGGACAAGCATCTCAGAGGCTAGAGGAGCCAGCATTGAGCGGGAAAGCTCAGGCTCAGTATGGGACCCCAGAACCAGGACAAGCATCTCACAGGCTAGAGGAGCCGGCATTGCGAGAGAAAGCTCAGGCTGAGTATGGGACCGCAGAGCCATAAAGTGCATCTCAGATGCTAGAGGAGCCAGCATTGAGAGGGAAAGCTCAGGCTGAGTATGGGACCACAGAGTCAGGAAAAGCATCTCAGAGGCTAGAAGAGCCAGCATTGAGAGGGAAAGCTCAGGCTGAAAATATGAACTTGTGCTGTACTGAAACTGCCATGGATTGCCAAATAAAGTTAGACTGTTAAAGCGGAATACGGTGTCTGTTCCTGAGTGTGTGATATCGTCCGGAGACGGAGACTATGTGATCAGCAGGATCTGCAAACGTGAGTTTTGTGCAATATTCCCACACCACACTTCAGCCGGGACATTATATTTTCATTGCGGGGTGCCGGGGTGTGGGAACACAACAGCCCCTCGCCATGACTACCACCCTGGCCATGTGACATATGCAGAGCACTGCAGCCGATGACAAACTCATATTGACTACTGCTCTCTGCTTTACCTATGAAGGTCAATGACAGGCATGCACTGCGTCTATGCGCTGGTCCAAAGAGAAGCGGCAGGAAAGGCAGGAGACATAAATTTTGCTCCCCCATAGAATTACTCAGGGCCACCGCCCATGTGCGCCTTTTGCCCATACTACGCTACTGGAATACTTGGCCATGGTGGGCATTTAGGGGGTTTTCTAGTGCCTGTAAACCCCCCCACTAAGACAATGCAAAATTAAAAAAAATCCTGTTAATGTAGTAACCTCTTCCACCATTAGTAGGGGCTAGGTAAGTGGTAACAACATAGACTTCAAAGTAATATTAGATATTAACGCACAAACACCAGATATAATATATATTACCGGAATTTCTCTTCTTCACCTTAGACCATGAAAACATTAAAAATTTATTCTCAAGAAACTTGAATAAAACAATAGTATAAGTGAAAATAAGAGACTTCGTAATATATCTAGTCAAAGAAATATGCTTTTTTTCTCCACTTACATGTCATTTCTTCTCGGTTTTCCTGTTTCCTAAACAAAAATTTGTTCAAAAAACTGCTAAAATCTGTCTTGGACAAAACAATAATACAAAAGTGTCAGCTCAGATAACAGCTGTCTATTGAAGTTTATGGAGAGAGAAAAAGGAAGGAGAGGCATAGAGACATAGACAGTGCTAATTATTTGTAAGCTATCTTGTCTCACACAAGTGTGGGATTCACAGCTACACTGCTCAGTGCTGCTGTATATTGTCTTCCATGCTGCTTTTTAATGCACTATATAAAGATAAGAGAGCTGGAATCCCTCATGTTTGTGCGGGAGACATCATAGCAGCTTATCCTCACCAACAGAGCAAAGGGGTAAAAAATGCAGCATACTAGTCATATAATGGCCAGAAATAGTGTGATTCCTCATGTACACACGGCTCGATAATGATATGATCAGGAAGGGTCCCACAGTGTCAGTAACGTTGATTCTTGGGGCTCACTGTTCAGCTACACGCAAAAATAACCTGACCCTAGCACCCTTTGCTGCTATGTAATATTAATTTGGCTAGCTTGTTTGATGAATGATTAGATTATACCTGTTTCTGCAAATTGTGAATCCTTCACAGGGGCGGCCTATCAGAGGATTCTCCTGTTCTCCTGTGGGCCAGTCCGAGCCTGGGATTTTAGTAATCTGCAGAATTTGTATATATTATCATTGGGTAGTGAAACTGAGCTCCCAAACAAAACACATACTAAATATTCCCTTTAGCGTTTCTACGGCTGCTTATCAGATATTTGACCCTTTCAGTCCTGGATCACGCCCGGATGATACCATGGATATGGAGTACGGTGATGAAATGTACTGTGTCACTGTCACCGGCCGAGGATCGTATATCCAGCCTCTTACATCTGGACCTGCGGTGACGAAGCCTTCCAGGCTGACTCATTTACCATCTGCTTTGTTGATGATCAGTCATTCGGTCGTGGTCAGACTAAACATTTATTCCCAAATTGTAAATAATACTGTACCTAGTAACATACCAGACCTCCCCCCAATCCCCTAATACAAAAATCTGCACAATGTATTCCTTCCACATGGTGACCTCTCTTAATCCCTGGTGATTCTCCAGGGAAAAGACATTTTTATTAACGACGTGTCATCTCTTGGCTGCTCTGTGCATGGTTTGGGGTTAGACTCTAGAATAGTTGCAGGGAAATATGTTATTATTTGCCATTTCAATCTGTGAGTCCAGGATTCCTAAACTATTAGATTGGCATCACCAAATTCACCACCGATCCTCTGATTGAGGAGTCGCGTGACTCGCGTCCTCTTTTTTGCTTACCAGGAACAGCGCCATGCTTTTTCTAGTGGCTGTGCCCGGTATTACAGCTCATTCACTCAAATTGGACTGAGCCATGATATTATTTCTAACCAGTGCCGCTACTAAAGAAATAGAACTGTGATAGTGATGGGGTGGTGCAGCCACTTTAAATGGTACCTCTTTTGACCATTCCAACATCATTTCTATTATCCTTATCCAAGGGCTTAACCAAAGTATAAAGTGCCCCAGTACAAAATTTTGGCTAGGGCCCCCACCTGCAGGTTGGTCAGATGTATGGGCCCTTGTAGTATTCTAAATCCTACATAGACTTATGTGTACGGCTACCCATTTAATAATATACTTCATCCTAACTCCTTTCTGTAATAATATCCCCATCCTGGCCCTTTACTGTAATAGTGTCTCCCATCCTGGCCCCTTTATTTAATAATGCCGCCCATCTTGGGCCCCTTCCTGTAATAATGTCCCCCATCCTGACTCCTGCCTGTAAAATGATAAAATGTCCCTCATCCTGGCCCCTTCCCATAATAATGTCCCCTATCCTGGCCCCTCCCTGCAATAATGTAATAATGCATTTTGCAGTAGATCGCAGTGCAATATTATGTTAATGCCACTAGTTTTTGTGCACATGCAATTTTATGTACCCATATCCAGGACCTTCCCTCCTTCTCATCCACTGTTTTTGTCTCCATTCATCAGCATTCTGCCAGTACTATAGGCGCTAGAACATTCTCTCCTTCACCTCCCAGCATTGTGCCTACAATTGTACAATGGCTTAAGTGCCCTTAACTAAAACTTCGCCTCTCTGTTAAGTCTGGGTGCAGTTTGATAGACATGAGAGCAGCAGCAGACAGACAAAGCTCACCCTGATTCCTGTAATCCATCTCAGCGTCTTTGCTGCTAGTGAATAGTTATACTTGACAACAGGCAGTAGGCAGAAAGTTAGAAAAAAGGAAGACACCTGATGGCTGGCACCTTTTGATTTTTCATGTGTTAGACAATATAATCTTTAAAGAAGTTGTGCACCTTTGGGGACTTGTTTTTCTTAACTTAAATTAATGTATTTCTGCTAAAATTCCTTTTATACAATTGAGTTTCATTGCAAATTTTGCACCATTTTTGTTTCTACAGGCTCTTCGTTTCCCTGCAAATTCAACTTTATTGTAGTCTGCTGAGAAAATGACAGATAAAAAAGTTACAAACTTTCCCTTGAAGTGATGACATTCTGCCTTCTTGCAGCCACCACTAGAGGGAGCTAGATAGCTTGCTGCATACACTTCATTCATTGAATGCAATAATAAAAGTGTATGCAGTGAATTTCTAAGCTCCCCCTAGTGGTGATCACAGGTCTAAAAAATAATCTGTATGAAATCTGAACTCATGGTATGCTGGATACAGAGAATGGAGTGGGTTGACTTAATGCACCATATATTTATACAGAGAAACTCCAAGGGGCACCAGATTAGTTCTTTACTTTACAAGGGCAGCAGTTGCACCCATTTACGTTCCCAAACCTTTATTTTGGTTCTGATGTTTGGGATTTAACCACATCACTTCCTGAAAAAAAAAAAAAATATATAAAAAATAATCATTGACGCGCGCAGCCTTTAGGTTAGCAAAGCTTACCAAGAAGATAGGTTTTCTAACATTTCAATATATACCTCCGACTAATCCCCTCCGCTGCCGCATTCATGGGGTACAATCTGCGGCTTTGCAAAGTTGCGTTTCACTTGGAAGATTTTAATGAAATCCCCTTGCTTTTCCTTGCTTCCTTGCTCCCGAGAGATATCTCCCCTCTCTAGGAATACAGTTTCTTTATTTTTTTTTTCCCTCATACTCAATTATTTTTAGCAAATATAATCCAACCCAATTTTTTTTTTTTTTTTTTTTCGCGGCGCACATCTTTAAATCATGCCCTTTTTTACCAAAGGCTAATGCTTCAGCTAATGAAACCTGAAGATTATAACACAGAACTGTTGGAACTCTCAGCAACAATTAAGAATTTAATTAAAATACAATAAGATAGTTATTGCAGGGTAATTAAGATGGAATAATTGATAAACGTCCTATTAGCATTTAATAATTACAAATAGAACTGATAACATAAAAGTTATGAAGGAAAAATGACTCTCTTATATTCTACAGAAAATCATTTAAAAGCTAAGCTACAATAATAGATTCCCAAGAAGGTTTATAGACGCCCTTCAATGACTTGTCTGGGAGTGTATGTACTAAATAAGTGCCATGTGCTGCTAAGCCCCAGAATCGCTGCAAGGACAGTTCATTATTCCACATGGACGCTATTAACCTTGTCGCTATGTCACCCCATCGGATTGTTTTGATCCTCAAAGTTTTGCTCTGTGGTTTTTAAGAAACCTTCAAGGGGGTAGGCATGTCACGTGACTGCCAAAGACCACGAGGCGCGTGCAATTATATCTACTTGGTGCAATGCGTAATCCAATGGCGGACATACACAGAGGAGGGCCACTGTGCTATAACAATGTCCGATAACTCATCAATGCAAAATTCCACCCGCGTTGGATGTGAGAATGGGCCCCTTTACCTCCTAGTCTCATGTGTGGCTGCATAGGTTGCACCAAAGGTATGTCTGTCCCTGGTGTAAGCTACAGTCAAGACAGGAGCCAATAGATGCATACTAGTCATGTCTCATGTAAGAGGTTCTTGGAAAAAGTGGAGACTGACTGGACCTTGAAGAGGTTAGCAAAAGACCGACTGTACATTTAAGAGGTTGGCAGGAGACCGACTGCACCTTGACATGTTTGGCAAAACACCCACTAGACTTTGCAATATTTGTCAAGAAACCGATTGTATCTT
>VIAB01000746.1:238586-249352 GCA_009801035.1 Oophaga pumilio
AGCATGCAAGTGGTGAGGTGTGATCTTGATAGGAGGGTGGAAAATAAATGGATCAAACTATGAAACCATCTTTTTAGGGTTGAGCTCAGTTTTCACACATGGAGATGTTCGTTATTGCAGTTTTTTTTCCACCTTTGACATTATCTAATAGGTGATGAAAGTCCGATCAGTGGGGCTAATGCAGGGGTCCTAAGCTTCACCTTCCTCCTAACTGCACGCCCACAGAGAGAAGTGGTGGTCACACAGTCGCTCCATTCAAAGTGTGCAGGGCTCCCAGGGATCAGACATATCGCCTGTCCACAGGAAAAGTATCTCTAAAGGGATCCTGTCATCACGTATACAGCCCTTACACCGCCACCACACCGACACAAGACAGGGTTTCTAAAGATGTCACTGAAATGTCTTGCAGTGTAATGATAACCTTAAAGTTTCTGAGTAGAGTCAAGTGGGCGTTCCCGGACCCCTGAGGGGTCTCACAGCCCAGGATACATCATTATAAGTCAGCGTCATCCGGCGCATGTGCAATAAAGTGTATGTCTCATCTTCCACGATCCCGTTGGAACTGGCTCGTAATGACGTATTGGGTCTAACCTATGTGACTTCAGTGAGGACTGCATGCCAGGACCGCCCACCGGACTCTTCACAGGTTGCCCTAGTTCTGAGAGGCTGTGTTTCCAATTTCTGCTTATTTTTCATCTAGAACAAATCCTAAGACTAATCCAAAATCATCTTGTTAGTTATTTACGCTCTGGCGCATAGATAAACTTCTTCCCTGGTCCCTGTAGGTCATTGGTGAACGAGCGTTCCTTTACTGTCGGTCTGTCAGCTGATGTCACAGTGCAGACTGCTTCCATTATGATATAGGTCTCTTACACTGATGTATTTACTCTGAAAATCCAGGTCCAAATGACCGTATCATATTTAACATGTTTTAATATTAGGCATGGAAAGCATTATACAACCATTCTTACGTGTATTTTCAAAATAAGTACACCGGCCTCTTCAGGTCCAAGAGATCTATATAATTATATATGCAGTTTGTATTGGGAAACCTGGTGAAAAATCTGCTGTAAATCCATCAGGCAAGGGGGGGAAAAAGTTTTTTTGTTTTTTTTACATTTTCAGCCCTGTTGTTCTGCACACTTGGACAATGTCATGAATAAGGACTACGTTGTTATATAAGGAAGGATGAGGACGGAGGCAGTCCAGTGGTGCCAGTCTGATCTTCTTGTAGGGTTGATGTCCATTGGTGGTTCCTCATGAGAAGGTGGGCTCACCAGAGGTCCTATGGTGATTCAGTCCGCTCTTGTTCTGGTTTCGTGGCACAGGAACGTCCCGGGGCAGTTGTACTTTCTATGAAATTCCTTACGGTTTTTTGGAGAGGCGTGATTCCTATTTTAGACTCTTTCGGAGCTCCTCGCGGTGTATAATTGGGGCAGACAACTACGTAGCGTAGACCTGATGTCTAGGCTTGGGCTACGGGTGGCGCCCCAATAACCGTATTCTAAGGGCTGCCCAGTATTTTTGGTGGAATGTCAGACGCGGATGTGAACACATCCCTCATGAATGTTATCTGTGAATATCTCAAATTTGTCTAGAAGTGTAGGTGTAGCCCTCGGCTTATATTGTCCAGTTTCCGTGATTGAGGCTGACATGTCTGTGATGATACCTGCACTTCCTCCAGTAGTCGTGAGATCCTCCTCAGCCCGGTGTGTAGGTGTCATCCTAATCTTCGAGCCTGTGATCTTCTTAGAATTATCCTAATCTCCCAATTTGCTGCTGGTTTACCACTCTTGTCATCTCCGGTCTGTCTAGACTTGTAGGACTAGGTATCTCCTGTAATCTGACCAGACACCTGCTCTTGTCCTCGGCTCTTGTCCTCGGCTCTTGTCCTCGGCTCTTGTCCTCGGCTCTTGTCCTCGGCTCTTGTCCTCGGCTCTTGTCCTCGGCTCTTGTCCTCGGCTCTTGTCCTCGGCTCTTGTCCTCGTTCCTCTCTGAAGTCGACTTGTTTTTCTCATGTAACGTCTTCCGATTTGATCAGAAGATGAATCGCCGACGTACGCGAAGAATCTATATGTCCTGTTTTTGTTGCGTGTCCCAAACCTTAGTCGACTCGTCCCACCAACTTTTATGGGATCTGCTCACACTGTGATCATCAGATTATTGGCAGGATCTACCAGTGAGTTTCCTTCTTAAAGGGGTTGTCCATCTACTTAATATTTTTGTTATAAAACACTTAGAAAGGTGTTAAATAATAAAAGGAGTAATAATTGCCTTACTGATCAGCTCCTTTCTAGAGTTCCCTTCCAATCTTTGTACATCCTGCTCTGTGTGGACAGACACAAAGAGAGCAGGAGCTACAGGACATGTGACCTTTGCAGCCAATCACTGGCTTCAGCAGTGATCCATTAGTCACTGCCGTGGCTAGTGATTGGCTGCAGTGGTCTCATGTCCTCTACCTCCTGCTCTCTTTGTGACAATTGCACTGTGTAGCCATTTAACAGTTAAGTAAGTTGATCCCTTTGTGGCCCCAAAGAGGTGCTGTAGCAGCAGAAAATTGTTTCTTGTATATTTGTATCTGGAAGTGCATTGGGGCGTGGCGATGCACTTCCAGGTCCTTAGGCCTCTCGCTGTATTCACTGCTGTGTATCAACCTGTCAATCAACCCGAGGAGGGTGGCGCTAGGCTGGGAATACAGCGTAAGGCCACGTTCACACCGGTGATGGGATCGGTGTTGCCCCCTCCACTATAGCGTTGCCTTACCTGATTACCCCTTTAAAGTTTCTTCTTTTCTTTATCATATTGTAACAATCACTTTCTTTTGTGTTCCGCAGTCGCCTCCAGGATGGCCGCCATCAAGGCTCTCCAGCAGTGGTGCAAGATCCAGTGCGATGGGTATCGTGATGTTAACATTACTAACATGACCACGTCATTCAGGGACGGGCTGGCGTTCTGTGCCATCCTCCATAAACACCGCCCCGATCTCATGTGAGTATCCTCCCAGGTGTCTTTACATTTGCGCCACTTTGTTGACAAACCTTGTTTTGCTACAATGTAACATCCTGGAGTCCAGTCGGAATGGGGTCACAGTATCGCCCACCCTAGCAAAGTGGTGCATGATGTCACCTTAAGGCCGGCCAATGACAGGCTGTTGGCCTATGATGTCCCTAGCGCACGCGTCACTCATGTAATGTACGGTAATTGGTCATTAATTTGGCCACTCAGAACTAAGGGGGAACAAATCCATTCATCAAGAGACTAGTAAAGAATTTTGTATTTCTTTATATAAAAACTGCTCCCAACCAAAGGATTTATTATATTTGTTTATTTTCATTTTTGGTTTTTACTCCCCTTATTCCAAGAGGTATAATTTTTATTTATTTTTTATTCCTTGCCAACATAACGGTATGAGGGCTTCTATTTTGCAGAACGAGTTGTAGTTTTGAATGACCCCATTCATTCCAAGTGGTTAGAAGAGTGGAGAACCCAATCCCCCTTCACAATTCTGCCATTGTTTTTTGGGTTTTGTTTTTTACAACATTTATTGTGCTGTAAAAATAACCTGGCCATATGATTATCCAGGTCAATGTGATTACTACTATTATTATTATTATTTTTATTATTTTATTATTGTTCTTAATATTGTTTTTATTGTTGTTATTTTTGGTTTTATTATTTTAACTTTATTTTATTTTTTTTTGACTAATGGAGCTGTGCAAGGGCTTTTTTTTTTATTTATATATATTTTTTTTATTGATTTTTGGGGTACATACGACTTTCTGATCATTTTTTTACTGCAATTTTAGGGTACCCTGCGGCGACCAAAAAAACATCGATTCTGACATTTCAACTTTTTTCTTTTCGAGATTTAACATGTAGTTTAAATGATTTTATATTTTGATGAGCCGGACTTTTACAGATATGATACCAAATGTGTTTATTCTTAATTTTATTTTTGAACTATGAAAAGGGGGGCGATTTTTAAACTTTTAGATATTTAATATTTACCTTTTTTTTAACTTTTATTTTGTCGTCTCAGTCCTTTTTAAATGTCACTGTCAGCGATTGACAGCAGCATGTAAATAATTAAATGGCAGCGATCGGAACAAGATCCGGTCACTGCTGTAAGTGGAGAGGCTAGCTGTTGGGAGCGGGCTCAATTCCTCATCTTTGTCCGCGACGTAAGACGTACCATTACGTTCTTCATCACGAAGGGGATAAAGAGGACCCCGCCAGATTTCACAGCATAAGCTGTATATATTATTTAATAGATCTCCTAAAGCTGATGAGGCTGGTGTACTTACTATCAAAATGGCTGCTATAATCTCTTGTGACACTTTCGCTAACTAATATTGAAATCAATATTTTGTGAATCTGTGGCTCCTGCTGGACTCATAAAATGCTTTTTTTTAATGGATTATTAGTAATTACTCCAGCCTCATCAAGTCTTTAAGTGTTTTATATAATAGTTTATGCAGTTAATATTGTGAAATCTGGTGTCTGGTACATTTTTAAGAGAGTCTTGAATTCTTTTTTTTATCCCTGTAAAAACCCAGTAAAGTTCCAATTTGTAAATACTAAGGTTTCCATTCACTGACAGCAAGTTGGTAGAAATAAAAAAAAAAAAAAAAAATGTGTTGGAAAAGTTGTATAATATTTTATGAAGGGGTTATACAGGATCAGAAAAAAACGCGACTGCCGTTGTCCAAAGCTGAAATAAATGGGACTGAGCTGCAGTGTCACACACGGCCTGTCGACACCTGTGGCGCTGTTATCAAGGAAGATGCCACCATGCTTTTCTAATCTGGAAAACCCTGTGTTGTGATTTCCAAATTATGAGCAATATTTCTGATATGTTGCATCGCTGAGGCGGTAAAGGTACTAGTGACGCTTTCTAACATGCAGTTATGGGGAAATAATGTCGCCCGGTGAAATAAGCCGTACCTGTCTGACATTGTCACTGTTTGCCCTGAAGAAAGGGCGTCAATCGGCCTCAGAAGTAAAGCAAATGCGGCATTCATGAGTTATGATGAAAATGAACACTTTGTGTGGGCAGCGCTGGAAAATGTGAAAACAGGCTGCCATTGAGCCGAAGGATAAAGGTCCACCCTGTTATATGTTCCAGCGTCTGTGTCTGGCCAAAATACAGCTAATGAGGTCACTGACGAATATGTTCTCCACTGATGACCTAAACACATGAGCTGGAAGGAAGGCAGGATGATAGCGGGAGTTTTATATTGTCACTTGGTCGGTATTAATACTATAAGGCCTCTTTCACACATCCGTTGTGCGCCTGACGGCGCCCTCCGGCATTTTTTTGTACAACCGCATCCGGTGAAATGTAATGCCGGATGCGTTTTTTTTTCCATTGACTTTCATTAGCGCCGGATGGCGCCTGATGTCATTGCGTTGTATCCGTTTTTGTCCGGATCCGGCGGAAATGTACATTCCGGCGGCCGGACAAAACGGAGCATGTAACGTTTTTTTTTTTGCCGTAGACGCCTGATAGTGCCTGAAGCGGCGCATCAGGCGGCCGGAAACAATAGAATTCAATGGAACCGGATCAGACTTTTGTGCAATCCGGCAAAAGTCTGATCCGGATTCTGGAAATCAAGGACTACTACTACTACTACTACTACTACTACTACATTTTCCAGTGTCTCCGGGCATCAGAAACCCTCTTTTTCTGGGTTCAAAAGTTCAGGTCGGATCCAGCAAAAAACTGGATCCGTTGCATCAGTTTTTTTGTTTCAGCGCCGGATCCGTCCCTTCAGGCATAGGATTGATCATGCCTGATACAAAAAGACAGTTTTGTGAAAGAGGCCTAAGCCCTTTCCCAGAGGATAGGAACTGTTTTGGAGGTAGCGATCCTACAGATCAGACTGATCGGTATTGGGCAGTTCATTCTCCTCTTTAGCAAGAAGATGCCTCCGGACTGTAAGGCTATATTCACATGTTGCATTTTTTTTTTACACAGTAAAAACGCTGCGTTCAACACGGCCATTTCACAGCTGTTTTTCGGTGCAGATTACTTGTGATTTGTCTGCAGTACATGTTTAATTAACTTACTTGTATTGATCAACAATGCTAAAAGTATTGACATGCTACAGATTTTTTTAAAAAAAAAAACCTAGCGTGAGCACTCGATATGTGAAATTTCAAAGCTTTTGCTGGTACTGAAAAAAACAGCTTTCATTTGCATAAAAAAACACATCGTATGAACATAGCCTCAGGCACACATTGTTTTTTTTGTTTGTTTTTTCAGCAAGTTTTTTTACCTTGCTAAAAAGTGCGTATTATAGTCCAAAAAGTGCGGCATCTATTTCTTATACCTGCAGAGTAGTATGCAACATTGGTAAATATTCTTTGTTTATTGAATAACATTGGGTACCTTTGGGCAATTTTGGAAATCCCTAAACATTCCTGTAAATATCACCTCCATTTATTTAAGGAATGCTTGAAAACATTCCCCTCCAATTTTTTTTGTTACTTACAGGTGCTATGCGAGCTATATACAATATTAGATCTTTTAGACCTGATGAGACTGGGATACTTATCATGAAACTCCATGTCAAAATGAAATTTTATTTCCATCTGATGTCATCTAGCTTGATTGACAGCCACTCAACGTCCCTCCTTCCGGCTGTTCTCTCCCACTGCTCAGTACAAGCTGCAGCTGTCCGGCCGGACTGGATGGGCAGATATTGAACGCACATGGATTTGTGCGTTCTTTCGTTTTATATCATGGAATCATAAAATGCTCATCAGGATTAAACAGCCATCCTGACGTGGATTTTCAAAGTAAATATACCAGCCTCATCAGGCCTAAGAGATTGATTTACTAATAATGTGTGCAGTGTGTATATCGGCCGTTATCCTCATTTGATTGGAGACTGTGTTTGAGACTTTCTTGGTGGATATTTAACTAGATAATTCACCTTGAGAAACATTTCTTCCGGTTTCCTTTATTCAGAGTCGGACTTCGTCACCTGTTGATCCTTTATGCACCTCCGTCTGAATAAAGTTTGTGTAGATAGTGATATGAAGTGTTTGCTTTCTAGGTGTTGTGCACGTTGCTTGCGGACGTAGCGCGCCGACGGCTGGCGATTACCTCACCTGTCACCAGCGCGCCGACGGCTGGTGATTACCTCACCTGTCACCATGCACGAGTGCAATAAATTCTTCTGCACCTGCGCCATTGTCTATTGATGTATTAGAACTGTCAGTGGGAATTTCTCATGAATCATTTCTGCAGTTGTAACTAGGAATCAGACTATGGTCAAGTCAGATCACCAAGGCGGATGGATAGAAGGCTTTTAAAGTTCTTTCCTATCCCGAAATCGAGGCTCTGAAATTTCCCGTCAGAATATCATGCGCGGCCACCGCCCCATTCCAATGACGGGTGATATGCGTGGTTTTCACGGATAATACCCTTACCTATGATATTCTATGAGGCTGTACACAGGTCCAATTTAAAAAAAAAAATAAATTCTCAGAGTGGCCCGACGAGAAAATTGGAAACGTGTCCAATTTTGATACCATTTTCGGATCAACATCGGCACTACAAGTCAATGGGTCCGTGGAAAGGAAATCAGACCGATTTTTCACAGAATGGAGAAGGTGAAGAACTTTTTTTTTTCTGTACATCCAGTGTGGCCAGGATAATCGGAGCGTTTTTCTTGGATTTGGAATAAACGGTTGCGTGACCCTACACTTAAATTTTTTATATTTTAACAATGCACCCTAGTAAATTGTTGTCCCATTGAATAAGTTTGAGCGGTGGAGGTCCGGCCTCCAGGACTCGTTTCGATATGCATTAGGAAGGGTTGTGTTATTGATCCTTCTTTCAGCTGATCAGTGGTGGTCCTGGTGATCGGACCTTATTGAGCAGGCCTCATCATGGACCATGATTAGACACAGACCCATTTTGCTAAGAAACCTCCATTTTTTTACATGAACAGTAGAGCAATGAAAAGGATGGAAATAAACTCAAGTAGAAAGATGTCTGGGCCCTGTCCAAACGAGGTTAAGAACCGCTGGGTCAGAAAATAGAGCATACAGAGGCCCAGAGCTGGTGACGAGCGGAGAGGATGTGCGCTCTCATCCTTGTAAAGTCTTCTGTGCAGGGAAACGTCAGGAAGCTGGATGAAACAATCCTAATGCCTTCTATTTTGGGTGCGGGGGTCTCGGAGTCACTGGGCCTTTCCTCCCGCTTTGTATTTTTTCCTGTCGTTCACTGAGGATGACTTGTTCTTCTACGTCTGGCTGATATCGCACAGCTGTACTCGTAGATAAAGGGATTTGTTTAGGAGATCTTCAGAAATGGTAGAGACCTCTGGATAATTTGGAGAACATTTTGTCTGGTACAATATTGACCCGTCAGGTTTTTTTTGGAAGACCACGTCTATTTGTAGTCACCCAACTTTTCTAGAATCCTGACCCCAAATCCAAGAGACCTTTACCCTACGTGGGAGGTGGGTGCCAACAAGCCAGTCCACACTGGCCAGGATATTTAGGTACAAGGGCATCGAGCTGGAGAAGGAAGGCTTAGCCATGACTTTGACATACTTGCTAACAATCCCGAATATGTTGGGACTGTTACTATTTTCGACAAATTCTCTGATGTCTTGGGGGACAAAATGGAGTAGCGTTTCCATAAACCCCACCCAACGTTAGTTCTGGGTGGTATTGAGGTTGGTTACAGGTGGGACTGGTGGCTGGGTTTCATTAAAAAAAAAAAACCCAAAACATTAAAAGCACTAAAATGTTTTAATTCTACTTTGTGTAACATAATTTTCCATATCCCAGTTGGCCGTCGGTGAATGGAAACATGGAATTATCTTATATTGCCCATATCGACCAATCATCTTGCAGCTTCCATTGTATAAGAGCCATATATGAAATGAAAGCTGTGCTGTGATTGGTTGCTATGGGCAACATAGACTTTGTTTTTAGGCCGATTTCATAAATCTGCCCGAATTTTCTGTACGTCTAAGACTCCTGTTCGTGGCAGAGAAACGCTAAGCGGCCATCAAAACACTGTGGTCACCACTGTCGAGTGCTTAGAAGCCTTTCAGTACTTTTGAAGTATGTGGAGTGGGCGCTGTAAAACGCGATGTGAAAGTAGCCAAAAATTAAGGTGGCCTCCTTTTTTTTTTTTTTTTTTTTTTAAAGGGATTGCCCAGAATTAGAAAAGCATGGCTGCTTTCTTCAACCACGGCGCCTCACTTGTCGATAGGTTGTGCGCGGTATTGCATCTCTGATCCGTTGCTTAATATATGGTGGTTGTTAGGTAAAATATCCATAGCAACCAAGCTGTTTAGCTCCGAGCTGGAACATGGCTGATATTCCAGCGGTATCAGCCGTGATCGTAGTCAGTACGCTCGACATGATACTAACCAGATGTTGGCTGAGTCATTTACCCATTAAATAGCTTGTGGTAATGAGGGGTCATTGGCCTGGGACTGTCGACGTGTGACAGCGCCAAGAAGGTGGAATTTGTGGTTAGTGACATATACCGCATTTGTAGATCGCCTGCCAGCAGTGATGTGGCACGGATGAGTCAACAATATTTTTTTTTTCCTAAGAAACCATTGCTTTACTGCAAAAAAATACAATAAACTTAATATTTCAGAATAAATATCTTTATTTTTGTGTTTTTTTTTTGCGCATTCTAGAATATTTTACCAGTATATTGTATGATGAAATGTTTGGCAAATTTACTATATATTTTTTATTGTAATGTCATTATTTACCACTAATATGTTGTAATTATCCATCAATAACATGTGTATAACATGCAGAGGTTAAATTAAAGGGGTTGTCTCACCAGAGACGGCTCCTTGGCGATCAGCTGATCAGCCCAATCCCACTTCTGCCAAAATAGTGATTTTTTTTTTTTCCCCTGTGGCCAATCAACCAATGATAAATGTAGTATTAAATGGAAAAAAATTAGATGAATGGTTGTGCTGGTTAAAAAAAAATAACAAAAACAAACAAATCCTTCAGTCTAAGTATAATAAGAAGCTGCTCTATCTGAGTGACTATCTGTTCTGGGAGTCCCTAGAGATGACTAGCCGCGATCTCTCTGCTGTGTTTGACGTCCTACCCATATAGTGTTATAGTCATTGCTAGCAATGTATAATGGACTTTTTAATGCAAGGAGACCACGACTGGTCACTCCTCAGTTGGTTAGTAAGAATGGCTCATGAGGTTTTCAGAAGACTTTTGAATATGGGGACGTTTACCAAGTTGCAGACTGTTAGACGTCCCCTGAAGAAGCATTCGGCTGCGAAACGTGTTGCAATCTCCCAGTTCCAATATGGGTGAAACGTTTTTTAGTGGTATTAATCATCACTACATTTGTGTGATGACTGGATTGGATTCAAGCTACAAATAGTCGAATTGGTTTGGAGTTAATGGTGCTTCATATATCAAAGGAAAATTCCATTTATCCATTACTACTGTTTTGATAGCATATAATGGGTTTTGCGGTAGTATATTGTGGAATTCCTTTTTGAGATTATGATTCTGAGATTGTTTTAAATATCAATTTATAATAAAGTAGGTTATTTTTCCATTGATTTTAGTGGTTATTGACTATTTTGTTTGCTGTGCACCCAACTCACATGCTGATCATAGCTCAGCTGCAATACCAGACACTGTCTATGGACAAACGTGGCGGTGTATCTGGTAACAATATATATCTCTTTATATATATAGATATTGTAGTGATAGTAAGACTTCACTATACCTTTGTATGTGGT